>NWSH02000050.1:13322485-13337102 GCA_002382865.2 Heliothis virescens
CACCGACTTCTAGAGCCATGTGAAAAGTTTTATTTTATCCCTTTCAGTGCTTTTTTGTGAAGTCGGTTTTGTTTTTTTGTAAAAAGTTTTTTTTTTATGCTTTTCAGTTTCCGGGTCTAAAACTATAATATCTTTAATATCCATACCCACCCACAGTGACAGTCGGTACTGTAATAGTATCATCGACGTAAAAAAGCGTACGAAATTTGAAGAGTTCTCTCAATTTCTCCAGGATCCCATCATCAGATCCTAGTCTCCTTACCATGGGACCACACCGACATCGTACTCTTTCAAACACAAAAAGAATTTCTCAAATCGGTCTATAACTGCCGGAGATATGGATTAACATACATAAAAAAAAAAATACGGTCGAATTGAGAACCTCCTCCTTTTTGGGAAGTCGGTTAAAAACATGCTATAACGTAATAAATAACGGCAAAGAAAAACAGAACGTCTAATATATTTTAATACTAGTGGTTTCCCACGTCTTCATCCGCGTTTGGATAGAACAATAGATATCAGCAACCCAGATCAGAAACCTACTATTATGATATAACTAATGTAATCGATCAGCTGTAAACATGACTGTTGGGCGCAAAAAATTAAGTTTATTTCAGAAAAAAAAACACGGTGGGTTTTAGTTAGTAAAAGTCTGATGATTTCCCATCGACCAAAAAAAGGTGTACTCGTACTAAATTGCTTGACCTACCCCGTATAATCTAAAAATCTGAGCCGTGAATTATGTTACAAAATAAAATATCAAATATTACTTAGAAAGGCTTTTTAGAAATTATATAACTTAATTAAAAGAGCAGTCTTAATTCATTACAAGCTATTAAGAAGATACGATTACGTATAAAGTTAGAACATAATTAGCCTTTGTCAGGCTATATTTTAAGATTAACGTTATTTGAACTAAGTTAATATCCTTTGATAATACAATTTACACAAAAATTAGGCTTTAATTAAATTTAATTGGGTTAGTGTGCCTCATCTTACAAGCAAACAAAGTTGGTAAATGTAAATACTATGAAGTTAATATATATTTTACATTTAGAGCCAGATATATTTTCGAGTTTTCAAGGCTGTTTAAATATTTTAAACACAAAAGTTTTGTAATGCTTAGGGCTCGTTCAGACACGGCGGAAACCGCGCGATTTCCATGCGATTCTGAAATCGCGCGGCTTTTATTTGTACGAATTATTAAGTAATCGTTCAGACATAACCGCGCGGTTGTCGCTAGAAAAACGCGTGGTTTCCGCATATCTGAACTAGGGCTTAATGTAATCCTAGCTAAAAAACGTCTTGGAAAAGTATTGTGAAGAAAAACATTTTTAGAATTTAAAGCCTGAAATCTTGTTCAGTCTAGTCTCGTTGTGGTCCTGATTGCGTGGTTTTTTCTTACTTTTATCCAATGTTTTTATTTAGTGAAGATTTTTTAAGTCAATTTTATTAAAATCAAAATTTCTTTTCTTTAGTGTGACTTGATTTTAAATGTGGAGACAAAATGTTTTTTCAACAGTTTTGAGTAGGTTTCGGAATTCAGCTAAAGGTATATTTTATCAACATTTTGAAATTGATATCTATTTAAGTGTTAAAGTTGAAACTAGTTAGAACATGATGCCTTGATTTAAGTGCAATAGTTGGACAATCTATACTTATATTATAAAGCTGAAGAGTTTGTTTGTTTGTTTGTTTGAACGCGCTAATCTCAGGAATTATCGGTCTGATTTTAAAAATTCTTTCAGTGTTAGATAGCTCATTTATCGGTTTCCGCATCCCGTGGGAACTACTTGGCGCACCCGGATAAAAAGTAGCCAATAGTCTTCCTCCATAAATGGGCTATTTAACACTGAAATATTTTTTTAAATCGGACCAATAGTTCCTGAGATTAGCGCGTGCAAACAAACAAACTCTTTAGCTTTATAATATTAGTATAGATGGGGAAGTACTTCCTTCGGGACGTCGATGTTTCCTAGAAATGACATAACTCAAGTATTATAATAATTTCAAAGTAAACACAATAATTGTAGAAACAAAAGAACACGCAATAAGTTGCGTGTTCCGTATCGTACAAACTTTTATTTATCAAGGTAAATAAATATAATTTACTATGGCAGATTGTGATTCTGAATTACCTAAGATTTCTGTTTTTCATTTACGTTGTTATAAGGCCTCTAATATAAAAAAAAAAACATTTGTAAGTGATTCTTATTTATTTCTTAAGATATTATTGTTTTTCGTAATAACAGCGAAAATGATCCTAACTGATAGATGTCTTTACCTCTCCAAGGATGGGAACTCCCTTAGAAGATGACAAAAACTCTAAGAAATGGCTATCATAAATAATGATTAAATTAAATAAAAATAAAAGGTTTGAAATTCCGTAAAAGCCCTGCTAACGACAAAACAGTTTCACAAAAACCTCAGGCCTATTAGGTCTAAGGTTTAGACCCACTTAGATCTAAGGTTCATAATAATAAATCCTAATAGGAATCTCGATAGGACATAATTCAGACAAAATTCTTGTAATTTCAGTCGAAACATTCAGGAATTTGTAGTGTTCTACTGAATAATATTTTCTCTAACAAGACGAGAAATCTTGGCGTACCTTCGTATTTATTACTTCGAGTATTTTTGATTAAATAGTGGCTTGTTGATTTTCTTTGAAATGAGATTAGAAATATTTAAATATTTATTTAGTTCATTTAAAATATGGAAAAATATAGTTTACTAGGTAATTAACAAAGAGACAGTATTTTAAAATAACTTGTATTTTGTTGGTTTATGTGTTGCTCTAAAGCAGTATGCGTGTGATGGAAAAATTAAAACTGTCAAGGAACTCATCGTAACACGAAAATGCTATAGTCGCAGTAATAGTTGTTTAAAAGTTAAACTGTTTTATTTTTTAGACTAAAGATTTTAACGATAAACACCATTTGTTAGCCTTTGGAACTAAACAACTAAAAACTTTTTAACGACATATTATGTTACGTTGGTTATAACAGAATATAAGGTTCTTTAGAATCTACACCAAAGAATATTCTTTTGAAATTGCTTTCAAAAAAGTAGCATTATTTTATAAAGACCATCATTATGCATCATCTTTCAGGCTTTCTTCGAACTTTAAATGCATTCCTCGGTTTTCAGATTAATTAAATTGGACACTTTATTTAACATAATAAAAATATTTATTTCTATAAGTAAATATTCTAAAGTGGAACTATCCATTTATATCTTTTTTAACAGATCGTATAAGAGGGCTTTTTTTTTTATATCGATGGGAAATCATCAGTATGACCCCTCCCGCTGTGGGGGACAGCGGAAGGGAGTGTCAGACTTTTACTTACTAAAACCCACCGTGTTCCTTCGGGAGCCCTTTGTGCCAGGGCCGCAGTAACTCTTTCGAACAACCCGCAGCCCCGAACAGAGGGCTTGATTATAGTAAATTACAGACTCTATTAAGCCACAGTAACAAAGTTTCCTTGTAACGCGGTCTTAAGAGCATGGATATATGGGCCAAATAAAGGAGATGTATAGTAGCACGCACATTACAACGATCATGTATCAGTCAACTAAAAATGTTGATAGGGTCCACGATTACCTTCAGACGTGTTGTACTACTTTTCGAGGCAACTATCAACTTTTTGAAAGGTTTCTGTATGGTAAAGTTGCTATGAGTGCACAATTCCATTAGATAATATGGAAAAAGCTAGTTGCCTATTTGCTAGTTGCTGTTTGCTCAAACTTAACTGTCGACCACTATCGGCCGATATACTCAAGTTAATTTTGTGACTAGTCACTATCGGCCGATAGCAGACATAAAGCAGTTTTCTGACTAGTTGGGTACAATCAGTAGTTGGTATAAATAGTTCTAAATAAAGCTTAAACTCACCAGCTGCATGATAGTGAGGTATTTCTTCCACCACAAGTACTTGCTGACGGCAGGTCCGAACACTGACAGTCCGTAGTACGTGTACATTAGCACGTGGATACCGCTGTTCACCATGGCTGGGAGGAACGCTGAAAATAAAATTGAGTGTTAAGAAAACCCAAGTTATAGGTATGACCGGTTATCGGAAGACTTTTATCGTCTTTGTTAATCTATGCTAATATTATAAAGCTGAAGAGTTTGTTTGTTTGACCGCGCTAATCTCAGGAACTACTGGTCTGATTTTAGACAGTCTGATTTAAGTCCATTTATCTAGGAAGACTAACGGCTACTTCTTATCCGGGTGCCCGCAGTAGTTCCCACGGGAAAACGGGTGAAACCACTGGTGGAAGCTAGTCTTTTTATGATAGAATAGAATGCAAAAGTAACACGATTTGTCTGTTTTTTTCTCGGGCTTTGACGAAAAAACTACAGCACCGATTGTTATGAAAGGTAATAAAATAGTCTGAAGCGAGACGGTGCAGGTTCCTTCAAGGAGTGGATGAAACCAAGTCTTTGAAAAACTGTTATTTTGCCCTAATGAGAACATTTTCAAGTACCTACTTCTAGTATATATGTATTACGATTTCACGCAATTATTAGGACACAAAATGTTTTCCTTACATAATTGTGTCAACCTTGAAGATCTGTATATTCTAATGACATGAAATCATAATCGAATTACAGAAATTGTACACGTGTATCGAGAATTGACATAAACATATTTACGGTAAATTAATTGGGGATTAATAATAACAAGAAAATATAGTACTTTTTTGAACAAAGGCTATATTATTAACAGCAGATAATTATCTAACGTACTTAATTAAACATTTAAAACCCGTAGAATCTGTAGCCCATCAATATTAAAGTCCGATACGTGATTATGCCTAAATATCATAGGCATAATCACGTTTCAATAAATTCTAGATTTTATTGGGAAGTTTATGGACTTTCATTTTTTATATCTTTTCATATAAAATCTAGACTTAATAAACGAAGGTCTCAAAGAAAACCTATTTAAAGTATAATTTATGGTACAAAAAGAGGTCAAAAATGGTTTCATTTAGAATTTAATCTCACGCACAAAAAAGCTTTCTGCGTCTAGAATTTTTCAATATCTATAAAAAAAACTTGATATAGTGGTCTTAAAGACCAGCTCTTGACTCGGATTTGTTCGTAAATTCTTATTAAAATTAGCTTTACTGTAATACTGATAAGTAAAGTATAAGTTGTCGTCAGGAAATTCCAATTCTGCTCTCTCGCTGGTCGCGAATAAAACTAGTTTCAATGATTTCGAGGTGTGAATAGTGTCATTATGCCTATCAAATAGCTATTCGTTATCAGATATTGTCTTGTCTCTCGAGATAGTTCATTTTATATATGTAGGTATGGGTATTTTTACAGGCCTTCAGCGCTATTTCAAAATTAACATCTGAGAGTACCTTTTATTAATCTAATTGTCATCAACTGATGTCTGGCATCCAAATAAAAGGTACTCAATATTCTATGTCGAAAAATGGGTTACTATAACCGTTCTTTTTTTCAAATTGAAGTAGTATTTCTTGAGATGTGTACAAATAAAAGCTTTATTATATAAATATCGATTTTACTTAAAGTATAGAAGAAGCTTATTTTCTAGAAAATCCAAATAAATAAATCCAAAACACTACAAATCACATTTAAAACCTTGTACTTTAAACTACACTTAAAATCCCTCGTTTGTAGTAAATCGAGTCTCAATCGCTACTAAAGTCTAGATGACGTCGACAGAATAATAATGATTTCCGAGATAATTTATCAATATTTTTTAATGTCTTATGTGTATAAAGGTATCCTGTTTCGAAAGGCACAGTAAACTGGTGGGTCCCGGCTGTCATTCAACCATCTTTGGCAGTCGGTACGGGTAGTCTTACCAATGGGAATCGGGTTGCCCCAGTGACTGGGTTATGGAGGTCAAACAGGCAGTCGCTTTACGTAAAACACTGGTTCTCAGCTGCATCTGGTTAGACTGGAAGCCGACACCAAGATAGTTGGGAAAAGGCTAGGTAGATAATTTCTTAATATCTTATTAATTATTCTAGACCCGTTTGTTTACGTGACAGGTATGTCATTAGGTTAATAGCGATTATTATCGATAGTTTTTGTATGTCCTTCGATTTATTTGATATCTGCTCTTTGCTCAGAGTAAAATATTTATTTAAGGCATATTTTCCGAACGTATAGTTATTTTTTGTTGCTAGGCAAATGGTACTGATATAAATTTGTGTGATTGATGTCATAATAAGCTGAAGGTGGAATTCTCATTTCTGTTCTCGGGTTTTAAACTTTCTGAATATCAAAAATTAAAATCGCATCAGTAGTTTTTGCGTAAAATTCGGACAGACAGAAAGACATACAGAACAAATTAATTAGGTCTTGCAAGGTATGGTAGGTACAGACGACAGTAGGTCAACGTATACGAATCTGTCAAATTTTACCAATCGATTATTAGCCTACCTCCATTACGATAAGGTTGAAAATCCATTGCAGAAATTTGACAGATTGTGGTAGCTTGATGTGCTGTCGTCTGTACATACAATAAGTTTTTTATTTTAGTCTATGTATTTTTTCCAGAAAAACCTGTATACTGTAAATAGATTCTTTGTAGCTAAAGAGACGATTGAAAAATACTGAATGAAATGGCTAGGTATCGTGATAAATGCTAAGACCTAGATTTATAGTACCCGTAATGTATTTCCTAAATCTAGGATAAGCTATCGTTTACTTTAAATTATACAGTGTAAGACTGTTTTAGAGTAAAATCTGTTGGTTTATCTTTAAATAAATATCTTGTCTAGAGTGTTTGTCTATTTATCCTAATATACATATCATGTTGTATTGGATTAAATTAATAAATATTTATTAGCATAATATTGAAATAATTTGTTGATATAACAATGAAAAGTAAGCGTATGGATATTTCGGAATTCGTTGCGTAATAATTTAAGATGGCTATTTGTTAATTAAATCGATCAAAGGCCGAGCAACACTGAATGCGGTTGATTTTTGGATGGGTGGCCGACCGTGGGTGTATGTTTTAACGAATTTATCTATTTTTCGAACATCATGTTTGTTACGGGTTAGAAGCCAAAATATCATTAAGATTTCTCGATTTATGCTAAAAAAGTTGAAAGAAGTTTAGAAGCAATTCGTCAGAAGCAGAAAAGTAAGTAAATAAATTATGCTTCACATAATATGAGAAAGTTATAACTTCATAATTCTGGCATACGTGATTGCGTAAATCATGTTATGAAGTCGCGATTTTTNTACTAAAACCCACCGTGTTCCTTCGGGAGCCCTTTGTGCCAGGGCCGCAGTAACTCTTTCGAACAACCCGCAGCCCCGAACAGAGGGCTTGATTATAGTAAATTACAGACTCTATTAAGCCACAGTAACAAAGTTTCCTTGTAACGCGGTCTTAAGAGCATGGATATATGGGCCAAATAAAGGAGATGTATAGTAGCACGCACATTACAACGATCATGTATCAGTCAACTAAAAATGTTGATAGGGTCCACGATTACCTTCAGACGTGTTGTACTACTTTTCGAGGCAACTATCAACTTTTTGAAAGGTTTCTGTATGGTAAAGTTGCTATGAGTGCACAATTCCATTAGATAATATGGAAAAAGCTAGTTGCCTATTTGCTAGTTGCTGTTTGCTCAAACTTAACTGTCGACCACTATCGGCCGATATACTCAAGTTAATTTTGTGACTAGTCACTATCGGCCGATAGCAGACATAAAGCAGTTTTCTGACTAGTTGGGTACAATCAGTAGTTGGTATAAATAGTTCTAAATAAAGCTTAAACTCACCAGCTGCATGATAGTGAGGTATTTCTTCCACCACAAGTACTTGCTGACGGCAGGTCCGAACACTGACAGTCCGTAGTACGTGTACATTAGCACGTGGATACCGCTGTTCACCATGGCTGGGAGGAACGCTGAAAATAAAATTGAGTGTTAAGAAAACCCAAGTTATAGGTATGACCGGTTATCGGAAGACTTTTATCGTCTTTGTTAATCTATGCTAATATTATAAAGCTGAAGAGTTTGTTTGTTTGACCGCGCTAATCTCAGGAACTACTGGTCTGATTTTAGACAGTCTGATTTAAGTCCATTTATCTAGGAAGACTAACGGCTACTTCTTATCCGGGTGCCCGCAGTAGTTCCCACGGGAAAACGGGTGAAACCACTGGTGGAAGCTAGTCTTTTTATGATAGAATAGAATGCAAAAGTAACACGATTTGTCTGTTTTTTTCTCGGGCTTTGACGAAAAAACTACAGCACCGATTGTTATGAAAGGTAATAAAATAGTCTGAAGCGAGACGGTGCAGGTTCCTTCAAGGAGTGGATGAAACCAAGTCTTTGAAAAACTGTTATTTTGCCCTAATGAGAACATTTTCAAGTACCTACTTCTAGTATATATGTATTACGATTTCACGCAATTATTAGGACACAAAATGTTTTCCTTACATAATTGTGTCAACCTTGAAGATCTGTATATTCTAATGACATGAAATCATAATCGAATTACAGAAATTGTACACGTGTATCGAGAATTGACATAAACATATTTACGGTAAATTAATTGGGGATTAATAATAACAAGAAAATATAGTACTTTTTTGAACAAAGGCTATATTATTAACAGCAGATAATTATCTAACGTACTTAATTAAACATTTAAAACCCGTAGAATCTGTAGCCCATCAATATTAAAGTCCGATACGTGATTATGCCTAAATATCATAGGCATAATCACGTTTCAATAAATTCTAGATTTTATTGGGAAGTTTATGGACTTTCATTTTTTATATCTTTTCATATAAAATCTAGACTTAATAAACGAAGGTCTCAAAGAAAACCTATTTAAAGTATAATTTATGGTACAAAAAGAGGTCAAAAATGGTTTCATTTAGAATTTAATCTCACGCACAAAAAAGCTTTCTGCGTCTAGAATTTTTCAATATCTATAAAAAAAACTTGATATAGTGGTCTTAAAGACCAGCTCTTGACTCGGATTTGTTCGTAAATTCTTATTAAAATTAGCTTTACTGTAATACTGATAAGTAAAGTATAAGTTGTCGTCAGGAAATTCCAATTCTGCTCTCTCGCTGGTCGCGAATAAAACTAGTTTCAATGATTTCGAGGTGTGAATAGTGTCATTATGCCTATCAAATAGCTATTCGTTATCAGATATTGTCTTGTCTCTCGAGATAGTTCATTTTATATATGTAGGTATGGGTATTTTTACAGGCCTTCAGCGCTATTTCAAAATTAACATCTGAGAGTACCTTTTATTAATCTAATTGTCATCAACTGATGTCTGGCATCCAAATAAAAGGTACTCAATATTCTATGTCGAAAAATGGGTTACTATAACCGTTCTTTTTTTCAAATTGAAGTAGTATTTCTTGAGATGTGTACAAATAAAAGCTTTATTATATAAATATCGATTTTACTTAAAGTATAGAAGAAGCTTATTTTCTAGAAAATCCAAATAAATAAATCCAAAACACTACAAATCACATTTAAAACCTTGTACTTTAAACTACACTTAAAATCCCTCGTTTGTAGTAAATCGAGTCTCAATCGCTACTAAAGTCTAGATGACGTCGACAGAATAATAATGATTTCCGAGATAATTTATCAATATTTTTTAATGTCTTATGTGTATAAAGGTATCCTGTTTCGAAAGGCACAGTAAACTGGTGGGTCCCGGCTGTCATTCAACCATCTTTGGCAGTCGGTACGGGTAGTCTTACCAATGGGAATCGGGTTGCCCCAGTGACTGGGTTATGGAGGTCAAACAGGCAGTCGCTTTACGTAAAACACTGGTTCTCAGCTGCATCTGGTTAGACTGGAAGCCGACACCAAGATAGTTGGGAAAAGGCTAGGTAGATAATTTCTTAATATCTTATTAATTATTCTAGACCCGTTTGTTTACGTGACAGGTATGTCATTAGGTTAATAGCGATTATTATCGATAGTTTTTGTATGTCCTTCGATTTATTTGATATCTGCTCTTTGCTCAGAGTAAAATATTTATTTAAGGCATATTTTCCGAACGTATAGTTATTTTTTGTTGCTAGGCAAATGGTACTGATATAAATTTGTGTGATTGATGTCATAATAAGCTGAAGGTGGAATTCTCATTTCTGTTCTCGGGTTTTAAACTTTCTGAATATCAAAAATTAAAATCGCATCAGTAGTTTTTGCGTAAAATTCGGACAGACAGAAAGACATACAGAACAAATTAATTAGGTCTTGCAAGGTATGGTAGGTACAGACGACAGTAGGTCAACGTATACGAATCTGTCAAATTTTACCAATCGATTATTAGCCTACCTCCATTACGATAAGGTTGAAAATCCATTGCAGAAATTTGACAGATTGTGGTAGCTTGATGTGCTGTCGTCTGTACATACAATAAGTTTTTTATTTTAGTCTATGTATTTTTTCCAGAAAAACCTGTATACTGTAAATAGATTCTTTGTAGCTAAAGAGACGATTGAAAAATACTGAATGAAATGGCTAGGTATCGTGATAAATGCTAAGACCTAGATTTATAGTACCCGTAATGTATTTCCTAAATCTAGGATAAGCTATCGTTTACTTTAAATTATACAGTGTAAGACTGTTTTAGAGTAAAATCTGTTGGTTTATCTTTAAATAAATATCTTGTCTAGAGTGTTTGTCTATTTATCCTAATATACATATCATGTTGTATTGGATTAAATTAATAAATATTTATTAGCATAATATTGAAATAATTTGTTGATATAACAATGAAAAGTAAGCGTATGGATATTTCGGAATTCGTTGCGTAATAATTTAAGATGGCTATTTGTTAATTAAATCGATCAAAGGCCGAGCAACACTGAATGCGGTTGATTTTTGGATGGGTGGCCGACCGTGGGTGTATGTTTTAACGAATTTATCTATTTTTCGAACATCATGTTTGTTACGGGTTAGAAGCCAAAATATCATTAAGATTTCTCGATTTATGCTAAAAAAGTTGAAAGAAGTTTAGAAGCAATTCGTCAGAAGCAGAAAAGTAAGTAAATAAATTATGCTTCACATAATATGAGAAAGTTATAACTTCATAATTCTGGCATACGTGATTGCGTAAATCATGTTATGAAGTCGCGATTTTTTTGCAAAAGTACCTTTTCCTCAAGTTTAGAAAAGAAAGTAGACTTTGAACAAATGTGGCGTTTATTTTTTTTATTATTACATGTTTGGGTACTTACAATTCTTTTTGTTTTTTCAGTTAGAATAATATCATGTATTAAAACTTCCTTCGGGGAATGTAGTTTTGAATATGAAATTGTCGCTCAATTTGAAACTTAAAAACCGACCAAGTGCGAGTTGTGCAAGGGTTCCGTACTATCTATGAAAAAATAACGTAGGTAGGTATCTATTACCTACAACTAGCCAAAATACAAACATTTTTCGGGCCGAAAAAAATAACTTTGTTTTTCATACAAATATACGAATAACAAAGTTATAATTTGCGGTTTCACACGTTTATTGTATGGCCCCCCTTATTATATTTATTTTTAGTTTTAAGTATTTGTTGTTATAGCGGCAAAGGAAATACATCATTTGTGACGATTTTAGCTTTGTAGTTATAGAATTTTGGGTACGGAACCCTAAAAAAAGAACAGGGAAAATAAATGTGGAAGTAGGTGATTAAAGAGTCTATGAAGACCTCTGAGTTGACATTCTTTAAATTGGCTTAATTAATTAAGATATTTAGGACAACTCACATAAAATTATTAAAGACGACCACTTTTTACACTTTTATATTTTTTTATAGGTACCTTAATATTTTTTATTTTATTTTTTTCTATAATTAAATTATGATGTTAGCGTAAAATTGATTTCATTTTATTTTCGTCAAATAGGTTTTGTTGAAATAGGAAACTCATAATTTCTCTTCTGTAAATACCAAAATAGGTAGGTAGGTATTTTAAAATTTCTTGCCGGTACTTCGCAGCCAGCTTTCTACAATCAATTATTTCACCAATACTACCAAAAATGGTGAAGGGACATAATTGGCAATGCCGACTGGTTCAACAACCAGATTTTATGTGAATTACTATGTAACAGATAATGGATACAAACTCTCACTAAATTGAAAGGGACTTATTTTTTAACCCGGCGCCAATGACGCTGGGTCATATTGACCCGAGACAATTTTAAATCAACATATTTTAGTTTTGTATCGGTCGTGTGATTCGAACGTTTCTGTAGCTGAAGATACAGTCTTCCTCTATCGTTTTTATTGGTATTTGCAGTGCGACGCTGCATGTGCTAGGAGATACAGGTGCGTCAAGTGAAAACGGGTCATTATGACCCAGCGTCATCGCTGGCGTAGTAATTTTGTGACATGCTTTTATTTGTTTATTTAGTGTTTAATATTAATTAATTTTGTTTTTATAGGTTTTGAGTGAAACGTAATTGATAAATGACCGAGTTAGAATTTTTTAGTTATCAGAAAAGTCTGATTCCGACCATTCTGACTCCCAAGCTACTTTAGACGTGTATATCGACGACCATTTACGTGAACTCGGCAATGACAGTAAAGTTACCTAGAAACTAGTGATATGGTGTCAGATTCAGATAATTTTGACTTCGCAATTACCAGATCAATTACAGCAATAATATTACAAAGGAAAGGATGGAATAATGTGGCAAAAAGCACCTGCATGTACCAGATCTGAAAATATATTATCTGATAGGCCCCCGTGGGCCTGAATTATGACCTAGGAGACAGATTCGTGTCTATATTTATATTATACAGTTGATTTGATATCTCTATTAGTACATAATATTATTTATTCCTATCATTGCTAAGGATATTTTACAAAGAACTCAAAATAAAAACATGTTACGTTTTCATAGTCGAATTTGCATTGTTGTATTAAAAAAATAATAAGACTTAAAGATTGTCTA
The DNA here is from genome assembly GCA_002382865.2 of Heliothis virescens. Classification (NCBI taxonomy): domain Eukaryota; kingdom Metazoa; phylum Arthropoda; class Insecta; order Lepidoptera; family Noctuidae; genus Heliothis; species Heliothis virescens. The sequence continues at coordinate 13,335,422 of NWSH02000050.1, forward strand.
GAAATTTCAGTTTAAATTTTTTGGTTCTTTTACTAATTAGAAAGAGAATTATTTTTTAAATATAAAATTATATAAATGAAGGTAATTTTTATAAATTTCTTTGAAAATATCGTTAGCATTTCAGGGTCAATATGACCCGGCCTCATCCGTGCCGAGTAATATTTTTCACGATCATTGGGCCGGGGTTAGATAAAGCATTTTCCAGTCAAAAGTTAAGCCTATAGGTATATTTGCAACGGTACAAGAATCGGATGTCCCTTGTTTTTTCCAATGATAGGGATAGTAGCATTCATGATGAGGAAAGTACGAGATCATTTTAACTACTACTGATGGCAAATACGCTCTTTTTTCTTGGATTATTTCAATTGCAAAGTTATCGTATAGGCTTGCTGTGGCAACGAAGTCATGGTCGAACGTGCACGCAGATTTCATGAGATTGTTCGTTACACATCACATATTGTCTAGCGGTCTTGCAGTACCAATACGCCAAGAGGTAGGTGCGCCGACTAACGTCGGCCTGTAAGGCTAGACTTGTGCATAGTGATGAGGGTGTCATAGTACTACCAAGCAACAGCAAAGACGCGGAGGCCTCAGACCCTGCTACTGCATCATGCATTTTACTTCTTCAAAATGTGATAAATTATTAACGAAAAAAAAAAGAACATTCCTTCTGTACAGCGTTCAAATTTAAATATAGAATATAATATGTTTTATATTATATGGTAATACATGGAAAAAAATGATCCAGGCGATTTGAGGATAAGCAGAAGTAACTGCCAGGCGACTCCGAAAGGTGCATAGAAATGCTATACAATGACTAATGTTATTAGTAGCCGCCATGACTATAAAATAATGTGCAACTAGCAATTGTCGACTCTGCGCCACGTATGGCCGTTTTTATTCATAAATTGTTATGAAAAATCAAAGTATACAGTTCATTGATTTCTAACAGGTGAGCGACTACTCAGTAACATTATTCATGTCAGTAGCTATTCTGATGCAACCTTCGAGTCGCCTGCAGAGTTACTTCGCTTCGTCAGACAATCAGATCGCGATGGGCAATTTTGATTCCATGCATTACCAACTGAACTAGAAGAAGCTGGCTCATATTGTTGAGCTGGAGCATTAATTGAGAGCTACAGAAGGTAGTTTTTTTCTTATTTTTTTTTTCCTTATTATATGCTACTTAAGAAGGTGACTGGTTTGCGTCGTGCTGCTACTCAGTACAGAATTATTCATGTCTAGCTAGTGTGATCTATGGACCTTTCCGGAGTCGCCTGGAGGTACTTCGTGCTTAGCTTAAATCGCCTGGCATGTTGTTATTTCCATGATTACCCAAAATATAAACTAATATTTTAGATTAAATTTGAAGCTTAAGAAGCAGAGTTTTTTTTTTTTTCGTAACTATGTATTAAACACATTTTGTAGAATAAAAATGGCATGATGATGTGAAGGGCTGAGGGCCTGCGCAGGGTCTTTGCTTTGGCCTTTGGGGTGTACTATGAATCTCATACTTCACAAATTTCTAGCCTTACAGGCCGACCGTTTAGTCGGATGGTTCCTAGCTCTCAGGTGTACAACGCCAAACGGCTGCGATACCAGGCGTTGTCTATGAGAACAAATGATCCGTGTCCACCTCCGGAGGTAACGCAAAGTCGTCCCGCATACATCCGCACTGGAC
>NWSH02000050.1:13373928-13395461 GCA_002382865.2 Heliothis virescens
CGGAAGAACTCGTTATGAAAAGATGGTCACCCATCCACGGACCGACCGCGCCAAGCGTTGCTTGACCTTACGATCGATCGATCCGCGCGGCTTTGACTTAGCCACGAGCTCTTCATATAGGTACATACAAGATATGACTTGGCTAGTTTTTAGCAGGATAAAAAAATTGTTTTATATATATTTTATTAATAACTTTATAGAATAACTGAGGTAATAAAAACTGGCCAAGTCATATCTTGTATGTACCTATAAATACATATTTGGTTTTGTACAGAACTTGGGACTCATTTAGATCTCCGTTCTTTTTTTGCGGTGAAGCCCAAAACCAGGCATAGGTCTTATATTGAACTTGGCTTTCCTTTTTTTACATTTATGTTTTTGGTGGGTAACTTATATCTCAAAATAACACATAACTGGGTACCGGAAAGTAGTTTCCTCGGAAAGCGGGTAAAACCGATTGCGGAAGCTACTAATCTATACGAATATTATAAAGCCGAAGAGTTTTTTTTGTTTGTTGGTTTGAACGCGCTAATCTCAGGAACTATTGGTTCGATTTGAAAAAATCTTTCAGTGTTAGATAGCTCATTTATTGAGGAAGGCCACAGGTTACTTTTTATACGGGTGCACGCAGTAGTTCCTACGGGAAAGCGGGTGAAACCGCTGTTCCGTCAGCGGTTTCACTAGTAATATATATTTTTAATACTTTTTATTACATTTGTCAAACTATTAGTACAAAAAGACTTGCAGTTGACGGTCACTCATTGTCACTTCCTATGTCGATGGTCATTGAAGAGAAAGTGAAATCTTAGAGCGAGACAGCATATACATCTGTATGGAAGTGAGAGAGACAGCTATAGTGGTTGAATCACGTGCCGTTTTGAGATGTGAGTGTTCCGTGTTACGAACGATCTTATTCAGATGAAATATGGTAGCTTGTGTTTGACGTCTGTGCAATAATTTATTTATTTCTAAGTTATTTCAGTTAAGTACAACTAGGTTCCAGATAAAGCTAGTACTTTATCTGCTATCTGATAGATCGTGTGAGTTGTCAAAATTAAAAAAAAATTCTATGGCATTATCTCTCAGATAGCTATCTGGAACCTGTTAAACTGTCCGTTAATATAGTAATAAATAAAAGCAATAAGTGTTTTTATAAGAAATGCAATGTTTTTGTTGATAACAATAATGAAAGAAACAGGATAGATGCCTTGGACTCTGTGCCCGATATCGGTGGCCATCTTTGTATTAATATTTTTGAATTTGATATTTTACAGTGTGAAAAATGTAATTATGTGTTTTAAAATAAATAAAGGAGCAATAATGAAAAAAAATATAATAATATATAAAAATATGCATTTATAAAAAACTAAGTCACTATTTAAAATGTTATGTCATTGCTAATTAGTGAGCCAAACAAAGGGTACAAGTCCAGTTTAGGAGAAACGTGTAATAAAAACCGGCCAAGTGCGAGTCGGACTCGCACACGAAGGGTTCCGTTCCAATATCTATGAAAAATAAACGTACTTATTACCTACAATTAGCCAAAACACAAATATATGAATAACAAAGTTATAATTTGCGGTTACTGAAAAAGAGCTATATCTCAAAAACCACTAACTGTATCTTGTTCAAACCAATTTTGGTTAGTAGTTTTTATTGAGATCTATAACATATATTTTTTTCAGATTTTTCACTTTGGTAGTTTAGAAATTACAGGGGGGGGGACACACATTTTGGCACTTTGGGAATGTCTTACTCTAAAATGATTGACTTTAGGAAAAAATGGTTTTAGAAACCTCAATCTCATTTTTAAAGACCTATCCATAGACACCCAACAAAGTTATAGGTTAGATGAAAAAAAAATTTTTATTTCAGTTCCATGTATGGGAGCCCCCCTCTTTATATTATTATTTTTTTATTTTTCATAAGAATCGAAAGCCGGTCATGAAATACATCTACCTACCAAGTTTTAACTGTTAGTCCTAATAGTGCGAATAAAGTGGCTGTGACATACGGACGACGGACAGACCAGACAGACAGACAGACAGACAGACAGGACAGACAGACATGACGAATCTATAAGGGTTCCGTTTTTTGCCATTCGGCTACGGAACCCTAAAAATCATGATCCAAGTACCTAATTCAAGAGAACATTTCTTTACATGACAGCATAACATTTACAAGTCAAGCATATAATTATAATGAGATAATCGGACCCACCGCAAACTTTACATCACGAAAAAGAATATTAATATGGACGAAATATTTTTTTTATGCAATTTATCCTCAGGGGTTGTCATGCAGAGTTGGAAAAACTCTGCAGCCCACCTACTTAATGAGCAGAATATTAGGCAAAGGAAAAGGCTATCAACCCAGTTTGAATATAGAATCATTTTATTGTATTCAACCAGTCAAAAAATAAATCACGATGTTTAAAAATAGAATGTGTGAGGGCGGAAAAAAGGTTTTTATTAAGTTTGTTTATGTAATTCTAACCCAAATCTACCCACTGTTTTGTCAATGAATAATAATGTGACGTAAAATTTCCTCGTAGGGTTTCTTTTATTTATAGAAATATTATAATAATATTTTAAATATTGTTGTTATATAAATTATATTCTGTAAGTCTACCACAGTGTATTAAATAAGTAAAAAAATATCCCAGTTTAAATATCTATATTAGAGACGTCTTATTTTAAAGATACTAAAGCTTTACTACCTGAGAGAAAACAAATAATTATACAAATAAGATAACGGTCTTTCAATATGAAAAAAAATATCGGTACCAATATCTAAAATTTGTTAAAACTACTTTCCCCTTACTGTTTAAATTATTGCACTTATAATTGATTAATTAATCATCACGAAAATTACAAAACAAAATATTCACAATACGACCGCGTCAACATAATTTCTGAAAGGACCCCTCAATAAACAGGTGGTATAAAGGAAAATCTCGGTAAAGGCCAAAATATCAGAAATTTTCGCGTCTTGTTATAAGCAATTTTCGTGACCCTCGTCAGTATTCAGCTATTTTCCCAAGCCGAAGAAATTTTCCACGAATCCTCCCAAAGGTCTCATAATGGTATAAGTAAGGAAAATAAATGAATCATATAATCTAATTTATATAATTATACTTCTTCGCTATATTTCAGTTATAGTTATAATAAGTAGTTCTTATACAAGAACACAGTTGCGGCCGCGGTTTCACCCGCTTCATATAAGAACTATTTCATGTAGGTACTCGGATAAAAAGTGGTCTACATAACTTTTCTCGATAAATGAGCTATGTCACTGAAATAATTTTACAAATCGGCCCAGTTTCATGGTACGCGCTTAAACAAACAGGCAAAAAGACAAACAGACCAAGCTGTTTTCATCTTTATTTTTTTTCACGCTGAAAAATTATTATTTATCAAATTCTTTCTTCCAGATAAATATCTAGATCTGCTATCTGGCAGATAATGCAATAAACATAATAATAAGTAGTCAAAATTAAAAACTTTTCTACTGCATTATCTATCAGATACCTAGAACTTTGACTAGACTGTGAAATTGGCTATGAACATATTTGTTGACAGTCAATCACATTATCTAAGTGTCTACAATGCTTTTAATTATAATGTACATGTACTTTCATGAATAAACTAATGGTGTATTAAGATTGATGCTTATGCAAAGAGCATCGCGTTTAAAAGTAACCTTTAACCTGTAAGGCGGATCACAGACGACCCGCATATGTATGCATGTAGTATTGTCGTACTAAACTAGCTTCTACTATAATAGCAAAATCTTATATTATTAACGCGAATATTTGTTTGTATGTATTAATGTTTGTTCCCATTAGCGTAAAAAATACTGATGGGATTTTGACCATCTTCTGAAGGCACGATGGTGAGCAGTATCGGGTTGTGCGGGTAATTAGATGGTGGAGGTTAGATAGGCAGTCGCTCATGTAAAACACTGGTTCTCTGCTGCATCTGGTTAGACTGGAAGCCGAGCCCAAAATAGTTGGGAAAAGGTTAGACAGATGATACGATGATGGCAGTGACATAGAATATGAATCGTAATAATATGTAAACGACTTTTTAATCATGTTCGGGGATTAGTTGAAGAGCTCGTGGCTAAGTCAAAGCCGCGCGGATCGATCGATCATAAGGTTAAGCAACGCTTGGCGCGGTCGGTCCATGGATGGGTAACCATCTTTTCATAACGAGTTCTTCCGTGTTTCGGAAGGAAGTTCGGAAGGCACGATAAACAGTGGGTCCCGGCAGTCATTTGACCATCTTTGGCAGTCGTTACGGGTAGTCAGAAGCCAGAAAGTCTGGAACAACCAGTCTACCAAGGGGTGCCAGGTTTGCCCAGGTAACTGGGTTGTGGAGGTCAGATAGGCAGTCGCTCCATGTAAAACACTGGTTCTCAGCTGCATCCGGTTAGACTGGAAGCCGACCCCAAAAATAGTTGGGAAAAGGCTAGGCAGATGATGATGTTCGGGGATTAGTTCCTTCGAGACGCGGCGCGAGTGAAAACGTTTGCGAAAGCTTAGTATTTTATCAACTGAAGTATTGAATAAAGTTAGTATAGAATGATTTATTTATTTATTTATTTATTTATTTATTTAACACACATATTTACTTTGCCATGGTAGTGTGAGATCAGCCAATAGAGACAGGCCATCAATAGATTAGTTGTGGACACTAATGAAGTAATAACATATTAGTTGCCAGTTTTATTGAAAGCCATAAACACGTTTATACCAACTGCATAAAATTGCTATTACATTTTAGTTGTTGTCACACCCATTGTTAACTTTATTATGTTTATACTATTGTTTTTCTTAATTTCTATCATTATTAAAGAGAAATGTGTTATTTTGTTGATTGATCGATCATAAGGTTTAGTAACACTTGGCGCGCCCCGTCCGTGGATGGGTGACCATCTTGTCATGCCAAGTTCTTTCGAAGACATGATTAATTATACCATTTTCGCGTTATGATGAGTTCCCTGATAGTTATTTTTTTTCCATTACACGCATACTGCTTTAGAGTATAACAAATAAACCAATAAAATAAAGTTAGTTTAAAATATTGTCTGTTTGTTAGTTACCCAGTAAACTATATTTTTTCATGTTTTAAATGAACTAAATAAATATTAATTGTTAATTAACTAAATAATCTACGTTAAAAAAATATGAGTTTCAAGAATGTCGAAAATGACAGATACTCGAAACGGAATGTGATTTGCGTCAATAGAGATTGACGCAAGTTACTAAATCGAAAAAAAATCGATGTAGAGTACTGGCCACATAAAAATTTGAAATTCCGATTCCATTTTCTTTGCCAACCGATTCGATATTATAAAATAATCGATTAAGTTTCGTCAGGTTACATCACTATAACTATCAAATATGAACTGCCAGGGAACTCATGCTAAAATAAAAGCACTATAGTGGGTCCCGGCTGCCATTTAGAGTGCAACCAAACCTTTTTTGGAGTTGACAGCTGTCAGTTTTCTAGGGAACCACAATCTGTCAAATTTCTGCAATAGATTTTCAACCTTATCACAATTAATAGCGGAAGGTATACGTTGACCTGCTGTTGTCTGTACTAACTGACAGCATCTGTCGACTTTACTTAAAAACGGTCAGACTATAAACAGCTTTGACCCTCGTTACGGGTTGTCAAAACCGAGAAAGTCACAACTAGTATCTATTGAATCGATATTTCTATACTAATATAAAGAGGTAAAATTGTTTGTAAATTTGTTTGTAGGGGGTAATTTCTGGAAGTAATGAACCGATTTAAAAAAATCTTTCAATGGTAGAAAGCTATATTATTCGTGAGTGCTATAGGCTATATTTTATCCGGGTACGAGCAGTATTTTCCGCGGGACGCGAGTGAAACCGCAGGAAAACGGCTAGTCCCTAGTATCCCTACTAATATTATAAATGCGAAAGTAACTCTGTCTGTCTGTCTATCTGTTACGCTTTCATGCCTAAACCAGTGAGCCGATTTTGATGAAATTTGATACAGAGATAGAATAGACCCTGAGGAATACCTTTTATCCGGGTACGGGAAACAGTTTCCTCGGGAAGCGGGCGAAGCCGCTGGCAGAAGCTAGTATTTCATAAATATGCCAACTCACGTGTTAAATGTCAAATTACAATATAATTTCTAATGCATTTTAATAGTTTTTCTAGATTTAATTTGTAAATATCTCTTTTTTATACTTTTTATTATCCTGTAAATAAGTGTAAATACGTATTTTATTACCGTAGAATAAATTTCTAAAATACAATAAAATAACTTTTCATTTTAACTAACGCATTAGCAACACCTAAAATAAAACATACATAAAGCATTTCAAATTCATTGTAAAATGAAAGCTGAATAAAATAAATGAACAATTTTATTTGTTTCGATCTAATAAACATAAAAATCGTTTGTTTTTTGTTCATTATCTTGGTTAAATTGGTGTTATTTGAATTTGTTTTTAAATAAAATTGGACTTTTACTTATAATTTAAAATATTTTAGATTGTGATTTATATTTTAATTGAACTATCTTGATGAAAAATACACTTACTCTTGGTTTTGAAGTACTATAAAATAAGTTGTTGATCAAAAATTAAATCTTATAGCACATTTATTTACTGAATAATGTCTTAAAATAATGTCATTTCATTTTGATTTTTTTATAAAAATATCAGCAAAACCAGTGAACAGCCCGGTGTGAAAAATCTGTAACATCATAGTTTGCATATTCATACAAATTGCATAGGATGAAACCATATTTGTCAAAAAATCCCAACTTTAGTTAAAAAATCACAGAAAATATCAACATTGTACGATGAATCAACATAATCCGACTTGTCAACAGTTGGTAAAGTTCCCATGACATGGTACGGTCAGCCATGAACTACAAGTTTCCAACACAAACGATTTCCTCGTAACTTTGTATATTTGTTCCCAGATACAGCCGCCTGATACAAACGGTTGTCATACCTATGTACTATCAACCAATAACGTCTATGACCCACTTTGTCAAAACAACACCGACTGAATTTATAGTGTTGGAGGAATTCCGACCTTATTGCACTAGATTGTCGGTAAGGTTATACATAGTTTTGATTGATAGTACAGACGTCAGCACATAAAGTTTCCACAATCTATTAAATTTCCGCAATTGATTTTCAACCTTACCACAGTATATTAGTGGGTAGGTCAATATTCGATTGGTATAATTTGACAGATACATATACGTTGACCTGCTGTTGTCTGTACATAGCATTGGTCGATAGTACAAGCTTTGATAAACGTCTAATGAAAAAATGCAACTAAATATAAAGTGAGCTATGACGTAAAAGCCATTCAGTGTCTACTTTTAAAGCTGCCTGCTGCCCCACATTAGTATAGTCCATGTAGGACAGGAAATCGGGCCGATTTTTGGTTGGACGCTCTTACTAGGATCTTCTGACCGACTTTGTAGAACGAGTGCGTTGTTCTATTGTTAACAGTGTGTTGTTCTATTTTCCTTTACAAAAATTCAATCATCGATTATAGGACGTAAACGGGCAGCCTAAGAGAGACCTATTAAGAAAACTATGAAGTNGAGCAGCTGGAGTGCGTGGCGTGCGCGACGCGCAGCTTCGAGTGCGTGGACATCTACTGCACGACGACGAGCGCGTCCGGCGCCAAGCTCAGCACGTTCATGCACAAGTTCACGCAGGTGGACCTGGCGGCCCTGCAGGCCTGCTCCAAGTTCATGTGTAAAAGCTGTTACGAGCTCATCAACGTGCTCGAGCAGGCCGAGATCGAGTACATGAAGCTCAAGGAGACTTTCGAAGCCATCCTCAGCAAGAACCCGCTGTTCGAGGCGCAGCTGCTGCAGCCCATCAGGATGACGGCCGTCAAGGCAGAGTTCGAAGCCGATGATGATGAAGACTACGTGTGCGACAACATGGACAATGATGATTCTGATGATGAACCACTGGCCACTCAGAGGAAACGAAAAAGATATAAAGTTGAAAAGAAAAAGAAAAAAGTATCCACAAACAAACGAAAAGCAAAAAGTAAAGTCAACAATGAGAGGTAACCTGACTGATATACCTATTACTGAATATTTTATTTAGGGACTACAGGTACTAGAACTAGGAACATTAAAAAACTTTACATAATTATTATTCTGACTTAAAAGTAAAGTTCTTGACTGACAAAATAATTAACAGTAAGAATTTATTTATGCTTTACAGTATGTCAGTTTACATTCCCTAACCTCATATTACTGTACTGTATCACTGTAATAATGAATATATCTTATTCTGCTGCAGCTGGAACTGTGAGGAGTGTGGAGCCAAGGGTACTTCAGGAGGAGAGCTCAGTCTGGCTGCCCACAAACTGGCCGTGCACACCATAGACGATCCTACCACCATGTTGCCTGAAGTTAAGATTGAGAACTCCGCTGAAGGGTATCACATCACTTTATCTCGTACTCCTTTGACTAAGGCTGCACTGTTAATCTATACAAATATTATAAAGCTGAAGAGTTGGTTTGTTTGAATACTCTAATCTCAGGAACCACTGGACTGATTTGGGAAATTCTTTCAGTGTTAGATAGCCCATTTATCGAGGGAGGTTATAGGCTACTTATCCGGGTATGCCAAGTAGTTCCCATGGGATGCGAGTGGGTGAAACCGCTGGCAGAAGCTAGTTGTATATAATCAATGATGTTACAATCTCCTGCATGTGACACGGGTGCAATTAGTGAGTCATTGATGTTGGCAGTGAAGCAACTGTGTAATACATGCAATTGTATTCATGTACCTGTGTGTTTCAAACTCAGAACTGTCCTTATGACATTATCCCCCATACATTTATACATTTTTTATTCACTTTCAGTTCACAAAGCCCTCTTTACAACAATGGTTTTGGCAATGGTCTTAAAGTAGAAATGGATTTCGAAGACGACGGCGACAGTTTAGGCGTTGATGACGTCAGCAATGACACATTACCCGTCAAGAAGAAACTAGTGGGCAGACCGGTGAAGTCTAAACTGATACCCGCACAGACTAGGAAGAAAAAGCCTAAAGTGGTTCATCAATGTGATCAGTGTGATGCTAAATACACATCTTTATGTGAGTTGCTATGGTTTTCTGCGTATGACATTTCTATAAGTTTATTTGTTATCTGTATGAATTGAATGTGAACATTATGATGGATGGCAGCAGTTTGTCATAAAATGCGTGTGTGTGTTTCAGCTCGGCTGGAGCAGCACAAGCAGAAGCACGACGGCTCCAAGCCTCCCTACATCTGCGAGGTGTGCGGCGCGCACTACAAGCACAAGCGAGCCTGCGACATACACATCGCGCTACACAAGGGTACATACAGTCTGAGCCATACATGAGATATATCTCAGGTGTCTTGTTACTCATGGTTGTTCTCAATGCAGGTATTAGTGACTGGAAGTGTGAAGAGTGCAATAAGTTGTTCCCATCCAAGAACGCTCTGCAAAGACATAACAATATACACACCGGCAAGTTAAATTATCAGGTTTGTGGTATACTTTTGTATTTGATATCTCTAATTCCATTTATTTATTTTTAAACATATTTTTTTTTTCTCTTATTTTTATTTGCAATCAGTCCTAAGACTATGAGCAAATCTGTTCAATGATGTTGGCTTGCGGAGTGGCTTCCCATCGGTAGCTACTCATCTGTTGCCCAGAGCTACTGCCGGTCTTCTAGCTCTAGAATATGATGACGTTTCAGGCGTCTCACATAATGGTCCATGGTGAGTTGGCGAGCAAGGTCATTTGGGTGGTGGGTTAACCGCTCCTTGTATTTAGCTGCCAAACTCCGAATTTCCTCTTTGATTGTTCTGAGTTGAAGGTGTTCGTGAACTTCGTTGTTGGTTATGTACCAAGGTGTTTTTGCAATAGTTCTTGCTATTTTATTTTGTTGGCGCTGAAGTATATTTATGTTGGAATCGCTTGCACTGCCCCACAATTGAAGACCATATGTCCAAATGGGCTTGAGGATCATGTTATATATAAGCAGTTTGTTGTCTAGGGAGAGTCTCGAGTTCCTCCCTAGCATCCAATACAGGCTGTTGTACTTTAGCTGAAGTTCCTGCTTTTTGCATTTGATGTGGTGCCTCCAAGTCAGTCTACGATCTATGTGTAAGCCGAGATATCGTACATGGTCACTGTGGGGTAGAGTAGATTGGCCCAACATTACAGGTGGACAATCTCCTTTTTTAAGGGTAAACGTGACTTGTACCGACTTTGAAGCACTAGCCTTTATTCTCCATTTTTGTAGCCATTCGTGCACTTTGTTAAGGGCTTCCTGCAATTTATCCGATGCTACCTTTGGATCTTTGTTGCTTACTAATATAGCGGTGTCGTCTGCAAATGTGGCTGTGGTAGTCCCTGGTGTAAGTGGTAGGTCAGCAGTGTACAGCGTATAGAGCATGGGCCCGAGAACAGATCCTTGTGGCACCCCAGCGTCTATCGCCCGAAACTCGGAGGTGGCTTCACTTTCTTTCACATAGAATATGCGCTCCTCAAGGTAGGATTTTAATATTGAGAAGTGTATGTGTGAGATATTTTGCTTGGTCTTACAGAGGAGGCCCTTGTGCCAGACCTTATCAAAAGCCTGCTGGATATCCAAGAATGCTGACGAACAGTATTCCTTCTGTTCTAAGGACTTTCTTATGGCGTCACATACTCTGTGGGCTTGCTCTACAGTCCCGTGGCTTTCTCTAAAGCCAAATTGGTGATCCGGTATCACTTTGCGCTCCAGAAGGCTTGGCAAGATTCTGCGAAGTATTGTCTTTTCCAGTACCTTAGATAGGGTAGGCATTTACATTTAAAGCTGAAGTTTGTTAGGTTGCTTGTTTGAACGCGCTAATCTCAGAAATTATTCATCAGACTTTAAGTTCCAATAGTTAGTTGGTTTAGTAACCGAGGAAGCCTACAAAGCTACTTATTATCTAAGCCCTAGTCTATTATTTAAGCCCTTCTGAATAAAAGGCTATTTAACAACGAATATTTTTTCAAAACAGTCCTGTAGCTCTTGAGATCAGCGTGTTCAGGCAAACAAATCAACTTTACCGCTTTATGAGTTTAAATTCACAATCAATTAAACTTGTACACCTAATGAAAAAATATTCATAATAAAAATATGGACTTTTAATTGCAAGAAAATATTAGTCAACAATTTTAACTAACTTACTCGAAGTCTATACGTGTTTAACCACCAAGAGACAAAGATGCGTCTATAGATAAGTATTTAATACTAGCTTCTGCCCGCGACTTCGTACGCGGAACATGTCGCTTATGCCAGCGATAACGGGTCGTCAAAATGAAAGATCTTAAACGTCTAATGTCGAATTCTAAGAGCCCGGGGAAACGACGGGTTGCGCGAGACGATTCGAGATGTTGCAGACTTATCATACCATACCATTGCATTGCATTGACTGCCTTTTTAGAATGTATGGACAACGCCATCTATCGGTAAAAATAAACACTTATCGAAGCTAGTTACGCGTGACAAAGCTACATAAAGCAGTCCGTTTGAAAAACAGCTTTAATTTTCATCGATTTAGCTTAAAAACTGACGGAGTTTCATAGACACTTACCCCCCCCTTTTTCACCCCCATTAGGGCAGAATTTCCAAAAATAGTTATTGCGTTATTCTTAATTTCTAACCAAATAGCCAAATATTAATTTTAATCGAATTAGCTTCAAAACTGACGGAGTTTCATACAAAATTACCCCCTCCTTTTTACCCCCTTAAAGAGCGAATTTCCAAAAAAAATATAGCCTATATGTTATTCTGATATATAAGCTATACGTCTGCCAAGTTTCATCTAAATCCGTCCAGTGGATCCTGAGATTAGCGTGTGCAAACAGACAAACAAACATTCAAACATACAAATATACAAACAGACAAATTTTTTTTTTCGAATTCTTACTCTTCTTTCAATTTCTAATAACCCTACATATTTTGTTTTGTAAAAATATTAAATGTACAGACACGATTTTTTTACTGTTTTATTATATGTAGGTATAGATATAGATAGATAGATAGATTGTCTCCAACTATATCCGAATAATCGAAAATTTATAAAGTTACGTAACGTATACTATTATGACTTCCCGTCGAAGTTGAAAAGCAATTTTCCACCATAATGTTGTTTTGACTTAATGTTGGTACATTGGTTTTGAGGTAATTTTATCTATTATATTCAGATTTCTCTTGTAGTCATTTTAATTGTAACCTATATCTAAAGGTTTATAAATACTGAAACTGTGAACTTTTCATATAGGCTGAATACTGAGAAGATTTGAAATCCTAACAAAATGCAAAAATCATTAATTTACATTAAGTTAAAAAACAAAATCAATCAACTGAAAACTTCAAATACCTAATTTCAAAGAAAATTCAAAAAATGCGATCATTCTTGTAATTTACCAAATAATTATGTGATTCATTTGAGAACAATTATTAATTGAAATTCGCCCCGCTACACTTCGGAATACGAACACAGCAATTTCAGTATGATTATTTCTACGAATATCATCGTATTTTCAGTTAATTCAAGGAATGAAAGGTGGCCTACATTCTGACATGTGGGGAAGAGCAGCTTTAATGCCTCACGAAGACTGGCAGAATGTAACTTAAGGTGAGATTTTACTAGTGTGCAGCATAACGCAATTAATTTCAGTATGAACTTTATTACATGAAACAATATACATTTATATATAAGATCAGTATTTGTGTGTAACACAAATGTTTCCTCGGAACTACTCGCCCTAACAAAAAATAGCCGCAAATTGTAACTTTTCTGAGCGAATCGCACCAATATTTTTACACATTTTTTGTGTTCACAAGATGTTTCCAAAATATTCACGTCTATTTTATATACATACATTAAGATACTTACATTTATAACTGAAATAAAACTAAGCCTACATTTACATTATAGATACAAAACTTATCTATACTAATATTATAAAGCTGAAGAGTTTTTTTGTTTATTTGAACGCGCTAATCTCAGAAACTACTGGTACTAAAATTATTTCATTGTTAGATAGCCCATGTATTGAGGAAGGCTATAGGATACTTTTTATCCGGGTGCGTGGAGTAGTTCCCATGGGACGCGGGTAAAACCGCTGGCAGAAGCTAGTAACTATATAACAGAGCGCGTCAAAATTGTTCGTGCAGATGTGAATAACTTTGGTGGAACCTCATCCTTTGTGTTACACTTAAGCTTGTGAAAAGCTATTTGGTGAACGTACTTGAATTTCACGTTCATATTTTAGTTAAGGAGTAAATCGTTTGAAGACACATTTTGTTTAGAGAATGAAAGTATGTATTTTTATTATTTATAGATGGTTTTTACCGTGTGTATTGCATATTCTCGTACTTGTATAGACATCACATGAACCTACCACAATGAGTTAAATTTCTTCAATAGATTTTCAACCTTATCACGATAGTATAAGGTTAATGTTCGAGTGGTAAAATTTTACAGATTCCGGTAGTTTGACCTGCTGTCGTCTATACATTAATTGCAACCTGTTTTTCTTTTCTGAGACAACCAATCAATTTCAGGAAAATATGTATTTATGAGTTCACAAGTTCTAGGGCTAAGTTTAAGATATTTCTTTTATAAGACCAAAATATATGAATTCCACGATAACTTAAGTGCACAAAATGATGCCTACACAGAAAATGATGTCAGTAACTTGATACACTTAAAGGCTGGTTCAACTTACTTTAATTTCAATACTTTCTCTTTTTTATACGCCGAAATAAGTGCACTGGCAATCAATGTCAGATGCAGTCTTGATACAAGAATTCAACCTTATTTATAACAAGAAATGCACAAAATTGGGTGCTCGAGTTTATATCACTTTCTTTTGCGGAAATCTGACTCAATAACAATGGACGTACGTGCTTTTAAAACGTACGTGTTCATTTTTTGGTTACCGTGTTTTCCTGGTGATGAATCGACATTATTTAAAGTAACTTTGTGTAATATATTTTTTAATCGTAAAGGAGACCTTTTTAAGCGACATCAAAAATGAAAGAGGTTCTCAATTCAACCGTTAATATTTTTTTTATATTGGATATGTTCGAATAAAAATAGTACGCGTCTCATATATGTCCTTTGGTTAAATAACAGAATAAACACCATTCAACAAAAGCAATGTATACGTGGGCCAAAAGAATATTGACGCACATGAATGAGAGGAAATTACCGGAAAACGTTTAACGCTTTTCTAGGAAAAAGTCTATTTTTCTAGTCCCCCTATATTTTTCTTACACTTTTACCCATCGACTCCACCTCCAGATAATATATAAAGTGCACCATTTGCGTGTTCTTAATTTGTGGCTTATCTCAGCTAAGCAAAACCAGAACAAAAACCTAGTGTAATCTCCGCAACGTATAACGTAACTACTACACACTCAATTAAGTGAAAGTTGTACACGTAAAAAGTTGTAAGCGTATAAGAATATTGATACTTAAAAAATGTGCCGTTCATTATGTTAATTTCTGTAGGCATAACTTTCAAAAATCTCTACTTACGTATTACTAGCCTCTGCCAGCGGTTTCACTCGCGTCCGGAAAAAAAGTTAGCTAGCCTATAGCCTTCCTCGATAAATGGGCTATCTAACACTGAAATATTTTTAACACTCAATCGAACCAGTGGTTTCTGAGATTAGCGCGTTCAAACAAACAAACTCTTCAGCTTTATAATATTAGTATAGATGAGGTTTTTGTTATATACATAGAGCAAAAAGCTTTTTATTCTTCCCTACAACTGTATTCGTAATAAAAACGTCTGTGAAATATCTTAATACAATTTAATGTTACATAATTGAATATCCATTTTAAATACACAAAATATTCATTGTTGGAACGATCTTGATACTTGGGCTTATATAACTTTTGTTTGAATTAATGTACTTAAATATTTAATATCAGATTTAGCAAGAAAGGGTTAGAAGTCAACTTATCGGTGAAAGATAAAGATAGGGTCAAAGATTTGAGTTGCGTAAGCTCCTTTGCTACTAACTTTTTGTCGGATAAGTTGAGTGAGTGAAAGTTATAGACTATAAAAATATTATTGACATGATACAGTCTCAAAAGTTCTTCTTAACGCATTGAACGCCATCGGTCACAGACGTAATAGAAAATCTATTGTTTGTCACACACTTGGCGTTCAACAGGTTAAGCGCAGAAATTATCAATACCCTGTAATTTAATAAGCATGAAATGATAAAAAAATTGTACCGTCACTCTCCATTGATATAGTTTTCATAATAAAAAGGGATAAGCTTGACTATTTACCTAGGATAAGAAGCCTAGTTGCTAGGCTTCAGGCGTTCTTTGATCCGAAAATCCGAGATGAAAGGCTTACTTCTATCGTATTGAAGGCCCCCAGATGTTCAATTTTGCTGACTCTTGGATAGTGAAAAACCGTTTTAGAAAATGCTTGAAGGACAATATATCACTTATAGTGATAACTGATAAAATTTGTATTGGATAAGGTGGTGTAGGAATTACTCCACCTGCATAAAAAGTAGCCTGTAAAGTAGTCTTCCTCGATTAATGGGCTATCTAACACTGATATATTTTATCAAATCGGACCATTAGTTCCTGAGATTAGCGTTATTAAACCACATTCATTAAAAATAAAAGATTTCAAAAACTTGAGAATCTCCTGGTTTTTGGGAAGTTAGTTAAAAATCTACCTTTCCAATTTATTCTCGTAATACAACATTATGACAGCATTCATCAATCACTTCAAATCCTTTCTCAAAAATGAAACGCAAATGAAAACACGAAAATCAGCAAAATTTATGCAAACTCGATATCCACTCAATGATGCCTACCAATGAAATCTTATAACCTACTTATAACTTTGTGAAATAATCCCGATTTTCTTCTGTGAAGTTTACCCCAATTTCTAAGTAAAGTTTGTCTTTGGTATCGAGATTGCAGAGGTTATGTATAAAGAAGTTATTCAGTAAATTACGTATTTATTTATAGATTCGTAGCTTTCGTTCTATTATTATGGTACTTTTTTATATACCCGGAAATCTGAATAAAACACTGACTGTCATCAAAACCTTTAGGTAAAATTAATTTTTAATTTTACCTAAACCTTTGTTTTCATTCAAAAACTAAGTTAGTGTGTTTTCGACTTCCCAAAAAGATTCTTAATTTGCATATTAGTTTTCTTTTATGTAAAAACTTGACTACTTACAATTTGTATTATTTTCTGCTAGCTAGCAATTGTATCGTTTATGATAAGATTTTCTATTAGGGCTGACGACATGAACAATATCCTTACTAATATTATAAATCGGAAAGTGAGTTTGTTTGTTTGTTCCGCTTTCACGCCGTAACTACTGAACCGATTGCTTTGAAATTTTGCAGACGTAAAGTTAGAAGTCCGGATTAAATAATAGGGTACTTTTTATCCCGAAAAAAAATAGATATTCCCGAGGGAAAACAAAAATATTGTTTGCTTGATGGATGGATTGTAGATGGCGCTGTGTGTCGTTTAACAAATTCCACGCGGGCGAAGCCGCGGGCGGAAAGCTAGTGGTAAATAAGGATAAGAAATTGAAACGTGAAGTATAGGAAAAATATAGGAAAATCCAAACAAACCATGATTGTGAGGACAATCAATCAATTAGTACTAATTACGTTAATTGATCTATTGTTTAGGAAAAAAGATAACATTATTCTTTCTACCGGGAATAGAAAATAGTGTTTCATTCGGTTTTACCCTTTGCCTGATGAATCCTACTAAGCCAACAATAAATCAAATTATTTTGTGATAGGTCATATTTCATTAAAGTACTTAGACTAAAATTAATTATTTAAGATGTGCTTCACCATTTAGTCTTAAATTAATAAATCATTTGACGCCTGAATTCCTGAATAGAAGTATTTTGCTAATTGTACTATACTTCTATACCTACTTAAATAATTTAACAACAATGAATAACATTTTATTTGTTTCGGTAACAGATAAGATAATTTTATGTTCTGATTGAATCTCTTTTTTTTTCATTAAAATTTTAGACAAATAATTCAATTTTAAAAGAAAGTAAAATGTTTCCGGGAATAAGTAAAATTAAGTTCGAGTTCATTAACTCCAAATTGTACGTTTAGCCTAATTTTCGCAAAAAAATATGGGCGTTCCATAATTTTTATTGCGAATCGAGGTGACGTATTTTTATTTTGACTAATTTTGTCTCGAAAAAATATATGAAAAAAATCATGTAAAAAAAACATAATAAGAAAAACTTAAAAGAACTATTTTAAAAAAATATACGAACTCACCTAAAAAAATCCTATCAACAGAAAAAAAAGTCGAACTCCGGAAAAAAAAACTTTAACACGAAAGTACTTTCGCACTATCACTCCCGACTCCCGCGCAGCCAATGCGCCGCGCTTGCCAAATACGACTGCGCGGACGACGGTCGCCGAAACTTTACGACACCTCACCTTCACATTAGCAAGGGTGGGTCTATGTGTTATGTACCATTTTCACACTGATTATTGTTACGTAAGACCATTAAATGAATGGTCCGATGCCGTGTTTTCTTTGCTAAGTACCTGTATTTATGCGAGAGCGATTTTTTTAGGAAGTTCTTAGATGGAAAATTTGTGCAGAAATTACTTTTAAGATGTACTATTTACTTTAGCGTAAATGCGTGATTAAAATTTGCTTTGTTAAATACTTTTATAATTTTTTATCAGTACTTTATTAATTACGTAAATAGCTTTCGGGGAGCTGAAACCTATATTAAAAACCGGCCAAGTGCGAGTCGGACTCGCACACGAAGGGTTCCGCCTTATCTATGAAAAATGAACGTATCTATTACCTACAACTAGCCAAAATACAATAATTTTTTGGGCAGCAAAAAATAACTTTGTTTTTCATACAAATATATGAATAACAAAGTTACCTATTATTTGTGGTTTGCGTTTATAGTATGGCGACCCCCCTTAATATATTTTTTTATTTTTTTTGTATTTGTTGTTGTAGCGGCAATGGAAATACATCATTTGTGAAGATTTCAGAGACGGACAACGTAGTCTTAGTAATAGAGTCCCGTTTTGCCCTTTGGGTACGGAACCCTAAAAATAGACTATACTCGTAGGCTAAAAATATAAGGTTGTATTAACATAGTTGTTTTTCTTTAGAGATTTTCGACAAGTAGTAGGTACCTGAGAAGAAAATGTAGTAAAAAACAATAGCAAACGAGAGAATCAGAAAATATTAGATCGAAGTGTCTAATAGACCTTGTTACAAATCCGTATTAAAAAATAACTATATAAATATATCCTTCAGATACCATACCAAAAAAAAAAACAAATTGCATAACCCATTGTAGGTCATCAACCACATATTACGAATGAATATTAAATGAAAAAAAGAAGGAAATCAAAACAGGTTTTACTATTCGAAAGAACTGGTTTTCAGTTTTATCACATCTCACCAGCTGATTCTAAAGCTTTATATAATTCAACTTGCATTTATGTTAGGCGGCTTACACACTTGCGACGCGCTAACATTACGTCGCGCTTGGTCGCATTTTATGGCAACGTTGAGACTAACGAGTTGTAAAATGAACGTTAGCACTCATTAAAAATCGTACGTGATTACGTTTTGTGTTCACGTCGTGTGTAATATGCCTTAGATTTAGATTTGACTTTGATAGATTTGTATGTCCAAGTTTCTATGTAAAATAGGAAAAAGGGTTATTTCTAGATTATTATTTATCTATCATATTTAAACCAAATTAAAACTAAACATTTCACTTTCTACAATTGACATGATTAATATTTGTTTGTTTTATTTCTTTTCTACAAAGCTAATGAACACAAAAACCGGCCAAAAATTGTTTTGTTGGGAGCCCCGTAAAATTCGTACTTTTTTGTTTTAGGATTTTTTTTCTTGAAGCTGCAACATAAACTCATCATCAGTAGAAATTTCGGCTTTCTAGCTATCATGGTTCACGAGATATACAACCTGGTGACGGACTTATAGTTAGAAGATGGCAGACAGCGAAATCTTATTATTAGGCTCCCGTATTACTCTTTGAATACGCAACCCTAAAAAACCGGCCAAGTGCGAGTTGGACTCGCGCACGAAGGGTTCCGTATCTACTATTATCTATGAAAAAAGTACAATAGGAATGGACAAGTGTGAGTTACTTAAGTTGCACATTATTTCTAATAGATGGCGCTACTAGTATACAATTTTGTAATTAATATAAATCAACAAGCTTACTATTTTTTTTTAATTTTTAGTATTTGTTGTTATAGCGGCAACGGATATACATCATTTGTGAAAATTTCAGCATTCTAGCTATCACGGTTAATGAGATACAGCCTGGAGACAGACAGACAGACAACGAAGTCTTAGTAATAGGGTTCCGTTTTACCCTTTGGGTACGGAACCCTAAATAATACACCACTCATACTTACTTCATATTTGCATACAAACCATCAAGAGTATGAAATTTAAATTTTAAACAAAGTAAGAACGTTCGCAGCTGAAGTCAAAGTTTTCCCTATTGGAAACTGCGGAAGGTAAACACTATATTTGACGCGAAGGTCCTCGAATGTGTTTGTTTGGCACACAACTCTCGACTCTTGACGTTATGCAGTGATATTGGTGTTTGTTCCGTCAGTCCCCTGCTTTAAAATAATCAGAAACTCATTTTTAACCGATTTCTCAAAAAGAAGGAGGTTTTGTGTTTTTTATAAAAATAATATTAGGTACTCTGGGTTTACTTGCAGCTTGGGTTGATACTTTTACCGACTACAATAATGTTTGTGTATGGATGTAATAGGTAACGAAAATATATGCATTTTAAATAATATGCAGCTAAATAATTATTCAAATTATGCCTAAAACTACTCTCAGTTACTTTATCCCTTCCACCGCTGAAGCAAAAACAAAATAGCAATTTCTCATTCACATTAATAAAACAATGAAATAAGCAAACAGGGAACTGAATATAATACAAAATAAAATATTATTGACGTTGTTTGTCAAGTCAATATTTAAATGTATATAATATCCTACTACGTATGTCCTATTCCACTTTATAAATGCAAAAGTTTATGAGGATATATGTATGTATGTATATTTGTTACTCTTTCAAGCAAACTCAAAACTACTGGACAGATTTTGATGAAACTTAGCAGTTATATCTATACTAATATTATAAAGCTAAAGAGTTTGTTTGTTTGAACGCGCTAATCTCAGGAACTACTGGTCCAATTTGAAAAATTATTTTAGTGTTAGATAGCCCATTTATCGAGGAAGGCTATAGGGTTACTTTTTATCCAGGTACGAGGAGTAGATCCCACGGGACGCGAGTGAAACCGCTGACGGAAGCTAGTTATGGATATAGTTCGAAACTATAGTTATCAAATTGAATTTAGCGATTTAATGACATCTTTATTACGTTAATCCGAACTCAAAACTAAACAAACTTTAACCATAATTTATTTGAGACTCTTCAAGCAAAGTTGCTACCTGATTTTACTTGAAATAGATTAGACCCGGGGGCTGCTATTTAACGTGCCTTCCAAAACACATTACTTAGCCACGAGCGCCACAGGGTTCTTCAAAACTCCCTTCCACTGTGGGTGCAGCGGAGTCAGACTTTAACTTAGACTAACTCCTGTTCCATTTGGAGCTCTTTGTATACCAGGCCCGCGGTAATCACATATCTACATACCTATTGCAAAGTTAATGACATGTAAGTTATTCGACTTACACATTACGCTACGATTGGTAACTTATCTAACTATTAATTTGCTTACTAGATATAGGTAGGTTATCATACCTATCTCTTTATGTCAAAAAGTCAAATTATGTCAAACTAACTGTTTTCCTGCGGCTTTACCCACGTCCCGTGGGAACTACTGCCTGTACCCGGACAAAATATATGTTACTCAGGAATAGTCTAGCATCCCAACAAATGTTTCCTCTTTATTATATTAGTATAGATGACAGATAATCTATACTAATATTATAAAGAGGAAAACTTTGTTTGTTTGTTTGTTTGGTTGTAACGAATAGGCTCAAAAACTACTGGACCGATTTTAAAAATTCTTTCACCATTCGAAAGATACATTATCCACGAGTGACATAGGCTATATTTTATCCGGGTACGGGCAGTAATTCCCACGGGATGCGAGTGAAACCGCGGGAAAACGGCTAGTTAACTCTATACAGTGCTAACGAATGTTTTGTGCAGTTGACAGATGTCAGTTTTCAAGGGAAGACTGACGTATTTGTACTGACTGACAGCAACTGTCAATTGCACCAAAAACGGCCCAACAATGGGCAATTTTTGGCTAATGTCAAACTTCTATCCCAAGTAAAATCAACAGATATTAAAGCATGCCGCATAATATGCCACCATTAACCTCCTGGATGCCCGCGTCATACCTATATTACATAAAGAATTTAAATTTCGTTCTA
>NWSH02000050.1:13422577-13433296 GCA_002382865.2 Heliothis virescens
GGAACAAATGTAAAAATTAAATGCGATGAATATTAAATTTAATGAATAACATAAAATAAGAACAATCAGCGAGGGTAACTCCTTTTTAGAATATTTTTTTTACAGTTCGGATATATGTATTTTCTGTTTCTGGACACAGAGCGCAGTTAGAACTGTTATTGTTCTTCTTGAGCCGTAATAAATCCGTTAAAACCATGCATTAATTTAACAACTCTCTCAGCATTACCATTCACAACTCTCAAATTATTTTTTATTCTTTTAGCATCAAGAAAAGCAGCATTATATCCCAGAAGATATATCTTCCTTAACAAAACTGACATCAATCTGGAGTCGTGATTGAAATTGTTTGCTACACGAAATCATCCAGTGTTTAATCTGAAAACTGAAACTAAAAAACAAGATAATAAAAATAAAAATTATTGTTAAACAATTATTAATAATAAAATTAATTAAAATAAGTCATATAAAATTAATAAAACTCCCCAAACTACCTTCGAGTCTGTTTTCCCTTCGACGTGTCATAGTGTTTGCTAAAATTTGAAAGTTTGTCCCTGTAAAAGTTAGCAATCATTTTCTTCATAGTTTGGTTATCAAGTTCGTCATCAAACAGTGATAGAGTGACTGTGTCTTCACATAAATACCACAAGTGATGGATAAACTTGCTTATAGCAGCTTAAGCAATTGTTGCATCTAATTTTGCGTAGTCTATTAATGTCTTGATTTTTTTTTTTGCTTTTTGATTGGTCGCAACTGTGCATTCGAGCCAAGGCTTAACATGCAATATCGCGATAAATAAGCAAACATACAGTTTAACCTTTATAAGAAGAAATAAACATATTTTTAAAGAATAGATCGCTCTCACCATCCATCAAGTTCTTCGCGCAGTTAGGAAATACTCTTATCGGTATTCTTGCCTTTTACCAATATATAATGCATTCCCTAATCATTAAAAAAATCAAAATCAAAAAAGTATTTATTCAAAGTAGGCTAAAAAACAGCATTTTTCAAACGTTAAAGTTACAGGAGACAGTCCCATAAACGCCCGCGCTTCATATTTTCCTATGTGTTTTTGCTGGAAAGAAGAAGTGGCGCAACAAACTCCCCAGCAGGTGTGTTGTGTTGCTGACACATGTCTAGCTGTTAGATTAGAAGAATCTTAATACAAAATTAAGTTAACAGTCAGTTTAACCTCTAGAATAATTGTAAAATAAGACTGACAGAATTTGTCGACTAGATGGTAATTGGGCACCACTTATTTGATAGCTAGGCAATCCAATAAGGATTTTTTTTTGTTAATCACTTCATAATTTGACCGACATATTAACGCACTAAACAATGAATAACTAATAATTTCGAAAATTACGTAAAAAATAAAAAATTAAACATGTAGCCATAAGTCGCGGCGTAGTACTCGCGCTATTTGTATGGAAAAACTTAAATCGCAAGTCGGCACGGGTTACCATCAATCAATCGAGGTAATATTTTTTTCTAAACAATATAAGGTTGATACGAAACTTTTAAGAAGGTATGCGTAAAAAAATATCGACCTTGAAATTTAAGGGACACCCTAATGTAGGCCTACGGTGTAAACAATAACTGTAACACAATATTTTAACGAATTATGTAGCATTCATTAGAAAGTATATTACTTACATTTATTTAGAAAGGTGTATCCTTAGAGATAAAGTAATACTTAAATAAATAAAAACACCTTTCCATGTCTCATTTACTTACTTCAAAAGAACATTTGCTATTTAATTTTATAAGGCGCGATAAAAAAATAAGGCCCTTCAGAAAACAATGAAACGAAACCCAAAAAGTAAGAAAAGCAGTAAAACCAATAAAACTTTGTACACATAATCGCAATAGCTTTAATACAGGAAGAAATTGTAATAGGGACGAAATGGTCGTTACAAAACTTTGAGCCAAATGGTATTGTAATACTTATTCGGAATTATATAAAAAGTATTTTTATAGCACTGCAGTTTTCGAATAATAACCGCTGTTAACGCATAAATGGTCATTATGAGACACAAAAAATGGTGGAAAAGTTTTAACTCCGTGATAAAATTAGCCCGCTGGGTCGTAGTGTCCAGCGTTCCTACTTGAATAATAATATAATAAAGGTGAAGATTTTGTTTATATATTTGCTAGATTGCGCTAATCGTATTAACTCCTAGTCCTATTTCAAATATTCTTTAAAGGTCATCGGAGAGCACGTCAATGAAGGCCCTGCGCCTAATCTCTCTCCGGTCTTGTCGGATTGCCGTCCCATCAGGTTATGAGAGTGAGGGAATAGGGAGTGCACCTGTGTCTGTACAAATACTTGTGCACTATAACATATCCTGCGCATTTGGCTGATCTCCTTATGTGAGAATAGCCGCCGTGGCCGACAATCGGCTAGGACGCTATTTTAAAGGTCTTTTCATTATCTCAATTAGCGAGGAAGGCTAGAGGCGACTTTCTAACCGATTGTACAGAGTACAGTGTAACCGCTGGTAAAAGATATATAGGTACAGACGACAGCACATCAAGTTACCACAATCTGTCAAATTTCTGCAATAGATTTTCAACCTTATCACAATAATGGAAGGTTAATGTTCGATTGGTAAAATTTTACATATTCGTACACGTTGACCTGCTGGCGTCTGTACGTACATAGAATGTATAATTTCGTTACAAAATATCTTATTTTTCATTTTTTATTTTCAAAGCTTCTATTCTAATAACATTTTTTAATCAGAAGTAAAAAAACTACATAAGTTAAATTAACATCTACAGATACAATCATGAGCACTCAAAACCTTAACAAGAGGACCTCAAACAACAAGTTGGAAATACTTATTCACATAATTGGATAGCCTACGGCGATACATCCCGTGTCACCCGGCGTTTCCTCTGATACGTCAAAGTACCCAAATCCCTAGCGATCTGGGTCAAACACTCATATTTCAAGCACTGTAATCCTGACTGACAAATTGACGGTTCAGTTTGAGCTCCCGTTTGATGTGCACCACCCCTCAAAATGGACTGTGAAGGAAAGTAAACAAATGAATTTTGAGTGGCTGCCAGAAAGAAAATTGTTTGGTGCGTAGTCTAAAAACTAAATAACGCCTGAAAGGTTGGACCAATTAAGGTAATTCTTTTTTTGTTGTCTTCATTGTAGTCAAGAGAAGGTTTGTACGTTAAAAAAAAAAGTTGGCTTAAAAAGAAATAAGAAAGAAAATTCATGTTACTTTATGCTCTGGTACATACTTTACTACATACATACAATCATAGGACGCGGGTTAATACGCAGAGATCAGCTAGTATTAGTACAGACTGCCCAAAACTAACGTCAGTATAGAACATATACGTTTATCATGGTCATGAACAAAACGAACACAGTAGGTATTTAATTAGTAAATGAATCATCAGAATGCCCATTTAATTACCTAATGACGTGATCTAGTTTGACGGCCAAGGTTATGTTTTTAGGCTAAGGATTTGTTACATTTTTACAATTACTCTTTTAACCAATTATGTAGTTAAATGGCTGAAAACTGGTTCCTTAATTTATATGAATGAGATTATTAGTAAACTGATGTGTACTTACAAGTTTTTTATTAATAATAATATTTGGTAATCAAATAACAAACTCATAAAATTAGTTTCTTTTGTTATTTAGTTAACGGTTTCTTTCATGTTAAGGGAGTATTTTCTTCTGAAACCGGGTAAAAGGGGTTTAAATTATGTACTTTTTTAGTCTTTTGATTACCTACCTACGTGAACAAAGTTTTGTATTTTCAGCGTAAAAGCCCGACAGACAGTTCCGAATTCATAATATTAGATAGTATAGGTTACTTTGGCATTACTTTTTTATGTTACCTTTCTTCGTCCAATTTTGTGTGAAAGAAATTGCACGATAAGCTGGAGTATTGTACTAAAGGGCTACTATCAGTTGTAGTACAATGGGAGTCACTGTTATAGTCCTTGTAAATAAGAGTATTTGGGGTATAATAAAGATTAATCTGCCCATTCATCCATCTCTTTATATTTTTTTACTAGCTTCTGTAACGTTTTCACACGTCTCTTGTGAGAACTAGTTCACGAATCCGTCAATAAATAGGCTACCTAACACTGAAAGTTTTTCAGACCGATCCAGTAGTTTGTAAGATTTAGCAAACCAACAGTAGGTACCGACAACAGCAGGTCACGGTACCCGAATCTGTCAAATTTTACCAATCAAACATTCACCTTCCAACATTGCGATAAGGTTGAAAATCTATTGAAGAAATTTGACAGATTGTGGTTACTTGACCTGCTGTCGTCTGTACATGTATATCTTTTAATACATTTCTTTGAGCCTTGAAATTTAAATTTAAAAAAAGCTTGATACACAATCAAGCTTTTTTTAAATTTAAATTTTCCACAAAACACAACATGTTTTCGAAACCTAAATAACTTCAACACTTTAGCAATAAAATCGCCTCATTCAAACGCAGCTGAATTTCCAAGTTTCACAATTCGTATATTCGACTTGCATTATCTACTTCACTGAACTTAATCCTGCATTAAGTGGATATTATACAAAGTTGAATTATATTAACTTGTAAAAGTACTTGTGAAACTGTTAAATGAGTACAATTTAACAGTACCTAAAGAACTCTTGGGAATAATATCAAGTGATTTAGTTTTAAGAAGTTGTAGCAGCTGCTTTATGATTAAAATCCCGCTGGGAAGTTACCGTCTAGACTTGTTGGTCTTACACATGTTTCTGTGTTTTCTTTTAAACATTTTGTTTAAGAAATATATTGTTACAAGTACATACAAGTTTATATTTTCTTGTCGAGTATTAGGGTTCCGTACCCAAAAGTGTAAAACGGCACCCTATTACTAAGACTGTCTGTCTCCAAGCTGTATTTCATGAACCGTGATAGCTAGAGAGCTTAAATTTTCACAAGTTATGTATTCGTTGCCGCTCTAACAACAAATACTAAAAATTAAAAGTATAAATATATGAAGGGGGCTCCCCATACAATAAACGTATCAAACCGCAAATTATAATTTTGTTATTCATATACTTGTATGAAAATCAAAGTTATAATTTGCGGTTTATAAAAATGTTTATATTTTGTCTGGTTGTAGTAATAGATACGTTATTTTTTTAATTCTAAAAATGATGTAGGATATCTGTTCCTTTTTCACGCTAAAACTACAGCATGGATGAATAATTTTGATACAGCTAAACAGTTTGTATAGCTTCAACAAGTTAGCCTTAAAGGGTTTCTATTTCTATTTATCCAGGTGCGGGGAGTAGCGCGTTAAGCCGCTAGCTGGAGCTAGTGAAAACTATTTATAAATGCAAAAGCTACTGTACCTGTACCTACTATATTTTGCTTTACAAGCTGTACCTTCTGAATTTTTCATCCAAAACGAAGAACTATATATTTAATAAAATTAATTCTTGTGTTTGTTTATCATGTATTCCAACATAAAAGAGTAGGTTATTTCATTTTGTTCAAATAATTGTGTGATAGAATTCATAAATAGTAATTAGTATTGTTTCTAAACAATGTACAAAAGTTACTTCCCACAGCACGCATTTTATTCTTGTGTTTGAAAGATTTTGAGGTCAATATTCCACATGTTCTTGTTATGTTATTGTTGTATTTTAACTGCCTCGTTGGTCTAGTTGTCGCATAGCCGACTGCTGATCACGAGGTCTCGGGTTCGATTCCCGGGACGGGCCGAAATCGCTTTGTGGGTTTTAGAAACTTTCACAAAGCAGCCCGGAGTTGGAAGTTGGTGATTGATACACCCGTGCATCGGAGAGCACGTTAATGTCGGTCCTGCGCCTGATCTCTCACCGGTCGTGTCGGATTGCCGTCCCATCGGGTTATGAGAGTGAGGAAATAGGGAGTGCGCCTGTATCAGCGCAAATGCTTGTGCACTATAATATGTCCTGCGCAGCTGGCTGATCTCCTTATATGAGAACAGCCGCCGTGGCCGATAATCGGCTAGGAGGCCATCATCATCACATCATCATTGTTGTATTTTAAAACATCTAGGTACTATCTATACTGATATTATAAAGCTGAAGAGTTTGTTTGTTTGAACGCGCTAATCTCAGGAATTACTGGTCCGATTTGAAAAGTTATTTCAGTGTTAGATAGCCCATTTATCGAGAAAGGTTATAGGCTACATTTTATCCGGGTGCGCCGAGTAGTTCCCTCGGGACGCGGGTGAAACCGCTGGCAGAAGCTAGTTTTATATATACCTACATCATCCTAGTTTTATATATACCTACATCACCCAAATATTTTTGTTTATGGTGATATCTATCATCGTAAAGAAAAATATTTTTTCAGATGGTATAATAATTTCGAGTACTTATGTGAATGAAAAAATGTTGCAAATGCATCATTTTATTTCTATCATCCAACGGAAAATTATGAAATCTCTCCACATTTTCATGCGTGCGGCAAGGCACACAAATATTTAGGTTTATGTACTTGCTATAGAAAACAATGTCCATGAGAACTTAATTTAAAATGTCCGAAAAATTGCAATATTGGTGCGCAAAGAGATGCTCGTACTGGACTCAGGCGACGCGAACCTAAAAATGTTTTGTTCGCGAACGAATGGCCGCAAACAATTTTACCATAAGGT
The DNA here is from genome assembly GCA_002382865.2 of Heliothis virescens. NCBI lineage: Eukaryota > Metazoa > Arthropoda > Insecta > Lepidoptera > Noctuidae > Heliothis > Heliothis virescens. The sequence continues at coordinate 13,429,229 of NWSH02000050.1, forward strand.
ACGTGTTTTTACTAAATCAGTCCAGTTATATTCGTTATATAGCTTTACTCAGATTGTGATGATGATGATGATGATGTCGTCCTGTTATCCCTCATCAGGGACATAGGGCTCGTAGAAGATTTTTCCACTCCTTTCGATCTTGAACTGAATACTTAATACTCAGATTGTATTACTTCCAAATTACAAGCGAAAGTAATACAGAATAAGGGTCATGGCACATTGTACCAGCACAGCTCCAACCCGGCAAATAACGTGTAATTTAAATTAGAATATTAAATCGTATGACGTATGATGTATTTCATAACGTCAAAACAAAAAAGCCAACGGCGGGCTGTCAGCGCGCGGGTTCCTATCTAACAACTCACGTTGTTATGAAATATATCATACGTCATACAATTTAATGTTCAAATTTAAATGACATGTTATTTGGCGTGCCGTGACCGTGCCGGTACAATATGCCATGACCCTAACACTATTATTTTCACCATGACTACAAGCCCGGGTTTCCCATCTTTTGGAGATAACATCAAGGTTATTTACCTGGCAACAGTTCTACGTAAATGACAAGAAGATAAACTCAACCTTACGCAATAATAAAAATAGATATATCGGAAAACCTTGAAACGTGAGACAAATCAAAGAAAATCTGTTCAAGATTCGAATAGATGATAATGACAGAGTGTTATTGATAGTAATACATGACAAAGATTTAATCTATCTCAAAATAGAAGTACCTGTATTTTGATTGCTACATATTATGATATGAGCCCAGCTACACTATAGCACGAATAGGAATGACGTCTTAGCAAAAGTTGTTTCGCCTGGTGGGTATTTTCTGTTAACTTACAAAAATGAAAGATCTGACTTTTCTCATATCTTTCGTTGTTTCCCTGAGCTCTGAGAATTTGACATCAAACACGCTGCGCCGACCCCAAATAGATTGGGATAAGGGCAGGGAGATGATGATGATGACGCTTTAGATCTTTGATTTTGACGACACCGTGTGCTGTCATAAGCGACATGATCCATGTACGAATTTGCGGGCAGAAGCTAGTTATGACATAAATGTGTACAACTAATTAATATTAGAATAATAGTTGTCAATTAAAAAATGGGGTTATAAATAATGGAGTAAGTATGATTAGTCAACTTTCCATTTAGGTAATGAATATATTGTTCTTTGAGTCAGGTAATTATAAGAAATGTATTACAAGGCTATTTTATTCAGTGATTAACTATGAAATTAGAGCGTTTACATTTCATTTAATACGGTGAAATTATGAGGTATACGCAATTTATTTCGATTTTACTTTTACGTAGGATTGTATTCTAAAATTTTAGAGATGAAATAAAATATTTAGTTGAACGTTTGACTCCTACAGAATCCGATTGACAAATAATATCAATGTTAGATAGCCCATTTGCAAAATAGGGAAGCGAGCCTAACCAAAGGTGGGAACTAGTTATAATTTTACATACATACAATAAAAAATAAAGGTAGGTACACGAAATGTACAGCTCATATTTGTGGCACACGAAGCCAATATACAACAATTGGGGCTTGTATTATTAAAAATAGATTGGCAATATTATTCAATCAACCTTTTTCAACCTAAATTGCCTTTGACGACGACATCAATATCTAACGGTGAAAACATATCTGTCAGAATCGATCGCGGAATCGAATTCTAGGAGGCCTCACACTTATCCGAAACGAATGCGCCAAAGAAATCTTTATTATATTTCCTTCACACCTGTCATACACAACTGTTAGCTACTACAATATGCTGACGTAATCCATTTTTTTTTTAATTCTGTGTTTCTTCTCGATTTGATAAATTCGTCGCGCACAAGTATACGAGGTTTCATACAAATCTTCTCATATTATAAATGCGAAGTAAAGGTGTTACTCTTTCACGCGTAAATGGCGGAACGGATTTTGATGAAAGTTGGCAGTAACATAGCTCATATATCAGAATAACACGTAGGCTATTCTTTATCTGGGTGTGGGATGTACTTGCCTCGGGATCGGATGAAACTACTGAGTGAAGCCAGATTCATATTATAAACAACACTTGTATTATTTTTTTTCGCTGCGGACGCTGCGTCCATTCTGACAAGTGTGCGCTCACCATAATATTGATATCGGAACCCACGGGACCGTCATGTTTGGGAGATGTTAAATCAGATAATCTCATCGATTTTATGTTTCACACTATTTATTGAAACGAAATACTGGATAGTGCTTATCTTACAAGACAAGTGACAAGTGAGATCTAGATAATATTGCGTTGCGTCACAAAGATGTTGTTTTGGATAATCACTTGGAAATATTTTGATTTGGAACACTTCTGTATCAATTGATAAAAACCTCTGCTTCTTTACTTTACGTAGGGAATAAGCCCTAGGTTTTGAGAAATGAAGAGTAAAGAGACGATCAAAGAAAAGATGGGTTGATTGTATAAAAGTTAATATTGCGAAAAAGAATGTGACTTGTAAAATGACAGCACAGAATGGAAAAGAAAAAGATGTTGCGCCGACTCCAAATAAAATTGGCATAAGGGCACAGGAGAATAATCATTATTGTCAGTTTTAATAACATATAGGTTACATTTTACCCAGCTGCAGGAAGTACTTCCCTCAGGAAGCAAGTGAACCGAAGCTGATATAAAAAAGGAAATTGAATAAAGTATTTAATTTTAACTATCACATAATTTTTCTCACTTCAAGTGTTAATATTTCACAATTTGCTACCAAGTTAAAGATAAGCTCAAAGACAGACCACCAGACAAAAACGTGACAATAGCTACATTACAGCAATATTATGTTTTTCTAACACCTAGATAATTTTACGTTGTACAGTAAAACATAGTAATAGAATGCAAAAACATTGTTATCACATACTATTAATGAAAACTCGTCACGTTGGTTCGAATCGGGCGCAACGTTCATTAGCTAAGAATACATTAATTAACTACAAGGATCTTTATTATACGATGTATGGTCTAGATACAATCCTGGCACGTTTACATGCCAGAACTACAGAACCAATTTAAATAAAATTTGGTTCTTAGAACACAAAATACGACAGAGCTTGAAAAGGGACATAGGCTTGTTTTTAGGGTTCTGTACCCAAAGGGTAAAACGGGACCCTATTACTAAGACTTCGTTGTCTGTCTGTCTCCACGCTGTATCTCATTAACCGTGATAGCTAGAAAGCTAAAATTTTCACAGACGATGTATTTCCGTTGCTGCTATAACAGCAAATACTAAAAATAAAAACAATATAAAATTTTAGTAAGGGGGGTCCCATTACAATAAACGTGTGAAACCGCAAATCATAACTTTTTTATTAATATATTTATATGAAAAACAAAGTAATTTTTTCCTGTCCGAAAAATTGTATTTTAGCTAATTGTAGGTAATAGATACGTTCATTTTTCATATATAATGGTAAGGTCAGTGGGGGCAAGATGAAAAACGGGGTAACACAAAATGTCATCCATAACTCCAGATTTAGTGCAGATTTTGCAGTGATAGCAACATTATTAGAATCGCCATTTTGTTACGCCAAACTTTCTCATTCAGCGTTTGCCATTTCGAGTGATTGGTTGTGTTAAAAACTTAAATACCCGAGTCGTGACTTTTACGAAGTTAAATCGAGTTTTTTTATCTTCCCCCGAGTTCCATAACTTCACTTATGAGGTAGGTACGAGTGTTTTATTGGAATACCTGCTCATTATTTTGAATTTTTAGTCGTGTTATTACACCTAAATATGTTTTTATAACGTATTTTAGGAGTTATTNGTAAGGTCAGTGGGGGCAAGATGAAAAACGGGGTAACACAAAATGTCATCCATAACTCCAGATTTAGTGCAGATTTTGCAGTGATAGCAACATTATTAGAATCGCCATTTTGTTACGCCAAACTTTCTCATTCAGCGTTTGCAATTTCGAGTGATTGGTTGTGTTAAAAACTTAAATACCCGAGACGTGACTTTTACAAAGTTAAATCGAGTTTTTTTATCTTCCCCCGTGTTCCATAACTTCACTTATGAGGTAGGTACG
>NWSH02000050.1:13443757-13457161 GCA_002382865.2 Heliothis virescens
ACGTCAAAATTAAGAGAAAATACCATTTGCACGTGATAAACTTTTGTGTAATAAAGGGTATTGTGTGCATCAATATACTTTTCAATTACAAAATCAAAGTTTTTGTCCAAACGTGTTTCATTTTGCGGGCTGATATTACACTATCTTATTCCATTAAATTCGGGAAAATTCAATTGATTGGTATACAATCGGCCGACTGTTGGCTAGATGTGCGCACCCACCACCAACCAGACTAAATAGTTGGTGTAGTGTGCGCGGTATCCAAACTGCCCGATCAAACTGTCGGCCGATCGAAAATCTGCAGTGTGCTAGAGCTCTTAAATATTATAATCATTATCCATCAAAGTAAACGACAAAGTTAATCTACGCCTCAATGTAGGCACTAAGGTGTCCTTGAAAATTTGAATACCAAAAAAGGACTTTAAATAAAGTATACTTAGGTTTATTTTGCAAAAACGAGAATTTTAAAGGAAAAAGTAACGTAATGAGACGCTTCTTTTATGTCACGTAATTGCTCTTCAAGCCTAAAATCTTGAGGTCAAGATGTGACAAAAGTGAGAGTTTTCTTATGAATATTTTTTGCAAAGTTAATAAGAAATAGGACCAAAGAGAGAAGGTATGTTGTTTTTGTAGCGTTTGTTAAAAATTAAATTTAACTTGTGATTCTTCTTATCGAGTGAGCTGCAGGTTTAATCACCTAACAAAGCCCTGGTCAGAGTTTTCTCAAATCCAGTAGTATCTGAATAGCATTCCAGGACTGGGCTTTACGTGCCCTCCCAGGCACGGGGAACACCGCTAGCTTGCAAACTCCAGGCTGCTTTGTAAAAATTTCTAAAACCCACAAAGCGATTTCAGCCTAACCCGAGAATCGAACCTAAGACCCGTGTCGAATGGTGAAAGAATTTTTAAAATCGGTCCAGTAGTTTTTGAGCCCATTCATTACAACCAAACAAACAAAGTTTTCCTCTTTATAATATAAGTATAGATTATTCATATTTTCGATAGATTACCACTAATGTTTTATTTCTATACGGATACTTTAGGTTTACCCCAAAGGGTGAAATGCCGATCTAGTTGGTTCAGTCACCACCGGACTGTCAAACATAAAGTCCTGGGTTCGATTCCCGGTATGGTCAACATTTGTGTGCTAAACCTCTTCGTTGGCTGTGTTTGGGTGTTTTACAATATATTTATGCTTTATAGATTTATATTACAATGTTAGTTTAAGTAGTTAATCAGTTATGTTAGCACCTATAACACTAGCTAATCAATAACTTTGGGGTTAACCAACAGTGTTTAAAAGGTGTCCCTATATATTTATATAAAAATTACAGTATACACATTACACCTGTCAATATCACCGATTTATTTGTACACACAACAAAGGTTAGCCAAGCAGAGTCGGGCCAATAACATGCATTTAATTGGAGGTCACAAAGTAGGTTGTATTGTGATAATGATTTGTGACAAATAGTACGAATGCGCGAGCGCCGACGGTCAGTCAGATTTCGAGTGCGGTACGGAAACAGTGCTTTGTTTATTTATTTAAGTTTTATTTTCGTGACATCAATGTGACCAGTGTAATTTATTTTTTTATTAATATTTTTTAACAACAGATTTTTCTATAAGGTGCGTAGTTTTTCTTTATTATTTTTATTTATTAAGAAATGTTTGGTATCGTGTGTTTTAATCGCAAATGTATTTTTTCAATTTGCGGATTTTATCGATAGTACGTAACTAATACCAATAGTAATTGAAATGTTAATCGATTTGGTTAGGTTTATTATTTACGCATTCTTTAGCACTAACAACTCATTTCTAACTATTCAAGTGTTTTTAGATCCTAGGATTAGTGAATAAAATTAAATTTCTGATCCTAACTTAAATAAGTTACTTTCCTTCACTTGAAATTAAGTAACTAAGCTTAATTACTTTAATTAAGGAACGAAATTAAGTTGTGATTGATGTTTAATCTCGGTTAGATCTAATTTAATTGATCAGGTAACACGAACCAGACAGACCAGACAGCATTAACTGAAGAGCTACAGACTACCTTTTATCCGGGTGCGCAGAGTAGTTCCCATTGTAATCTGGTGGAAGCTAACACATTATAAATTATGTTGGTGAACACTTTCACAGAAATTAGGTTTCCAGGAACCAAAGCCAAATCTAGACATCAAATAAATTAACAGGTTCAATTCTCTCCCAAGACGTGCGTGCGTCTCTTTGATTTGACGCACATAATCCCAAATTCAATGGGTTTCTCGAACTACTTGCTTAATACAAAGATGCAATACAGGTATATAGCCTTACTGGAGTAGGTACAGTCAGCTTTAAAAGTAGCTGAACAACCAAAATTTTCAAAACTGCTAAACACCGTGTCCTCAATAATTTACCGGATCTTAAGTAAATTTTGGCATTTGTGTTGTTAAGAAATTCAAATCCTAGACATTTTTAGGCACTTTTAAAAATGTTGATTTTCTCAGCTACTTTTGACGCTGATTGTACTCCTATACAAGGAAGTAAGTCTCTTGCATCGTATACATTCAATGAAATTCTGTCGAAATAACCTTTTACTGAAATGTATGCGCTTCCAGGTTTCGTCAGTTATTCCCAGTTAAATGCAATCATCCTATTACGACGCCCGTTCTAGCTTTTAATATATTAGAAGCTACCTTTTTCCTTTGTGTTGAAAAGTTCGTTTTCAAAATTACTTGCAGTGAAGGTTGCAACTCAACTCGTATTTCTTTTAAATTTTTTAGGTATTAGTTTAAAGAACGTCAATAATGCAATAAATCATGTCTAGCCTTTTCTGACTATTTTAGGGTCGATTTTTAGTCTAACTTGATGTACTCGTAGCTGAGTACTAGTCTTTTTATAAGTAATAGTGCAATAAATGGGCATTGTATTATCTTATGCTGGTTTGCTGTTAATATAAGTTCATATACTTATTCGATTCATAAGACAGATTTTTTATTTAGCCTATACTATTCCACCGCTGGGCAAAGGCCTACCCCCATTGCCTTCCATCTATTTTATCGTTAGTTTATTGTTGCAATTTACGAGGAAGCTATCCAAGTTTTCTCTCCAGCATTTCCTTGGTCTTCCTCTCGTTCGCCTTTCATCATCAGATCTTCCACCATCAGGAATCATAAGAAAGTATTTGTAGCGTCTTTTCCTAATTCTTACTTTGCCACACCTACTTTACATATATGACTTAAATCATATTTTTTGTTTACAATCCCAAAATAACCCTTTTATTTCATATAGAAGTTATAATTGCAAGCTCAAGTTTATACGATCGGCCTTCATAAACTGCATCAGAGTGAATGTGGCTCGTAAAATGGCGACCGTGGTAAAGCTGGTTTTCTGTCGCACAGCTAGTAATAAACCTTTATCTATATTTTTGATACTAGCCGTTTTCCCGTGGTTTCACCCGCGTCCAGTGGGAACTTTTACCAGTACCCGTATAAAATATTGCCTATTTTACTAGGTGATAGTCTAGCTTCCCAACAATAGTGAAAAAAAATCAAATCCTGTTGTTCCGGAGCCCATAAGGTACAAATACAGCAGGTCAACGTACGCGAATCTGTCAAATTTTACCAATCGAACATTAACCTTCCAATATTGTGATAAGGGTGAAAATCTATTGCAGAAATTTAACAGATTGTGGTAACTTGATGCCCTGTTGTCTGTACAAACAAACAAACAATGTTTTCTCTTTATTATATTAGAATAGATTATATGGGATAAAGATGGATTCAAAGGGTATCAGGCATGACATAATATATCACCATAGTATGAGAACAGTAGGATTGTTTTTGTAGGAAGCAATTCATAAATCACTAGCTCTTTCCTGTGGCTTTTCTGAAGGATCTGACCATAAATCTGTCAGTCTGTAACACTTATATAACAAAATTGCTGAATGGTTTTCGATAAAAGAAAATATAAGATACATTTCTGAGTGTAAAAATATTATCATTTTTTTTATCGATGAGAAATCATCAGATGATCCCTTCCACTGTGGGTGACAGCGTGAGCGAGTGTCAGACTTTTACTAACTAAAACCCACCGTGTTCCTTCGGGAGCCCTTTGTGTACCAGGGCCGCGGTAACTCTATCGAACAATCCTGCAGCCCCGACAGGCATGTTTTGAACCCTTAAGTCAGTCTGTATTCTTCTCCAGATAGAACTTTAGCCAAAGCATATTTTTTCCAGATCATGGAAAACATGTATCTTAGCAGAATAAATGATATTTTTTTGTTCAAGGATATATAGGCAAAAAATAAAATAATGCAATATCATAGCTCCTTTTGATTGCTTCAATCATTTTAATAATATTTTATTATGCTGATTGGATCGTGGGAACTGACACTCGTGTAACAATAAGATTTGAGATTATCTGATATTAGGATGCATTTTTGTAAATACATGTAATTAATATATTTATTGTATTCTAATTGCATACACTTGTAAAATGAATATTAAACTCTGATGTGAAAAATACTACAGTTTTTTTTCTGAGTAAGTAATAAACAGAATAACTTAATACGTAATGACAAACTTAAAAACAAATAATATTCTGACTGTCCTTGGAGCCGAACCGTTGATCTTATCTTCAGAAACGCTATTTTCCGCCATATAAGAGTCTTGTACTTATCTCAGGGTGCGGCTCAGAACTGCCTCGATGGTCGCATACCGCGATGGCATACCATGGGTCTCGGGTTCGATTCCCGGGTCAGGCCGAAATCGCTTGGTGGATTTTAGAATCTTTCACAAAGCAGCCTGGAGTTTGAAAGTTGGCGGTGTTACACCCCCGTGCCTGGGAGAGCACGTAAAGCCGGTATCCTCGAATGCTACTCAGTAGCAGTCGTACTTATAATTCCAGGTCACAGGCCGTCAGGCGGATTTGAAAAAACTCTGATACTAAGGCTTGTTAGGTGATTAAACCTGCAGCTCACTCGATAAGAAGAAGAAGGGTGCGTCTTCCGAATCATCGTGAACGCAATTGCAAAGCCATCCAAAGCGAATTCAAAGATGTACGCTGCATCGCGCTGTATCGCGTCGTATCATGCTACGTCTAATAAAGATAAAAGAACAGACTGTTTGTTGTTTTCGAGTCGCGTCGCTCCACCTCGCTTTTGCATCCAGATTACATACAGTGCATCCTGAGTGAGTGGTCTGATCATCGATGCGATCCCGAAGCGACGAGTCAAACAACAACAGTCGATGTTATTTGTGACGTGATGTTGCACGGTACGGTACGGCGCAGCGTACATCCATCAATTCGCGTCGAATCGCTACGCGATCACATTTGCGATTCGCCTACGTAGGACACATGCTTACATAGGCGCACCGTTACACTGCAAAACAAGAAAAAGTAACCACTTATTTTAAATCTAGTAATAATAGGTAGGTAGGTAATTCATAACAAAAAACATGCAAAGATTTTTTTCTGATTGTTAATCTGTAAATAAGGTAAATACTCAAACGGATTGTTGGTTTAATAAAACCCTCTTTTATTTTTTTTTTATAAGTAGTTGTTTGCTTTGCTTCTTTGATATTTATTTTTTGAAAGGACTCTTAATATTTGTTACTGGTTCATTTGTATCATGTATAAAAGTTTCCAATTAATAACTTATTGCAACAGTAACAGTTTTTGTGACTTCTGCCTCGTTAGTCTAGCTGCCGCATAGTCAAACACTCCCGAGTCGGGTCGAAATCGCTTTGTGGGTTTTAGAAACTTTCACAAAGCAGCCCGGAGTCTGGAAGTTGGTGATTGATACACCGGTGCAACGAAGAGCATGTTAATGCAGGTCCTGCGCCTGATCTCTCTCCGGTGGTGTCGGATTGCCGATCCATTGGTCTATGAGAGTGAGGGAATAGGGAGTACACCTGTGTCTGCGCAAATGCTTGTGCATTATGTCCTGCGCAGCTGGCTGATCTCCTTATATGAGAACAGCCGCTGTGGCCGACAATCGGTCTTGGACTCCAATATAGCCATTTGTGACCTAAGAGAATTTTAAAAGTAACAATACCAATGTTCTTAGTTCAGATCATTGGTATTGTTACTCTATTATTGTTCAACGTGGCAATGCTGCTAGCCTTTTGGGTACATTACCTGGTGACAGCGATGAGGACCAATTTTTACCAAGCTGTATATATATGAATAATTTTAGTTAAAGTAAGAAATGTAAATAATTATGTACAATGATTGAATAATAATTCTGAACTAAGAACAGTATTCCTATTTTGCAACACATGATCTCTGGACGTCTTTCAAAGTTAACAATTTGTAAGTTTTAGACTATGAAACGCGGACGTGGATTGTCAAGTCGGTTCAATGAACGCCCTTGGGGTTTTTATCGGTAATCGAAAGGCTCTGTTTCAAGGAAAAGTAGGGTTAAACAATGTTGCAGTATGATTCAATAAAAAAAAAATCTGCTATATTTTTTATACATAAAATATAAATAATATGCTCATCTGCAAGTACTTGCTGTATATTAAAAATCATGAGGGTTGTCACTTATTCACAACTCTTCAATAAATTTTTAACTATACCGAAATATTCACAAATTCTATTCACTGTCCCTAATATGGAACACATAATATGGGTCTAATATGGGTCGTATTACAGCCAATTTCACCGTTGAAAACATTATTATAGGAGCAACAGAACATAATAAATTGATGATCTGAATAATGAATGCAGTTGCAACCTATAATCGTTCAGACAGTGCCCTTGCGTGCAGTCAATGCAATCTGACGTCTGTTAGATATAATTGGCTGCAATAATATTTTGAAAAAACTTTCCAGGGGTTCCGTACTACAATCATTAAAAATGGAGCCCCCTATTATACTAATTATATTGTAGTTTTCAGTATTTTTTGTTATGACAGCTTCAACTTTGTGCTACATACATCATCATCATCTGACTGTTACGGTTCATGAGATGCAGCCTCTTATTGATGATAATGGCCTCTTAGTCGATAGTCAGCCACGGCGGCTGTTCTTATATAAGGAGATTAGCCAGCTGCGCAGGACATATTGTAGTGCACAAGCATTTGCGCTGACACAGGTGCACTCTCTAATCCCTCACTCTCATAACCCGATGGGACGGCAATCCGACACGACCGGAGAGAGATTAGGCGCAGGACCGACATTTGCCTCTTATTAATATGGATTACCCTTACCCTTTGGATACGGAATACTAAAACGATTTTATGTTTTCGAAATTGATGAAATTTTACATCATTATTATGTTGATAAGTATCTATGTATTGTAAGGCCTATCTATGTAAAGTATCTGGTCATAAAAAATGACTCATGGTGGTATAATGGTTTTTGGAACCTAAAATTGGAGTAAATGATACCCCACTAATATAGATAAACTTTTTGCGTATGTAATCAAACCTTGTTACCATCGACTGACTGTCCAAAAATATTTTTCTTGCAAACTTTGTAATATGTTTTCTCTCGTCATACTAGCATTTAATCCCTTTTTAGGGTTCCGTACCCGAAGGGTAAAACCGGACTCTATTACTAAGACTTCGTTGTCTGTCTGTCTCCACGCTGTATCTCTTTAACCGTGATAGCTAGAAAGCTGAAATTTTCACAAATGATGTATTTCCGTTGCCGTTATAACAACAAATACTAAAAATTAAAAAAAAAGGGGGGGTTCCTATACAATAAACGTGTGACCGTGTGAATAAACCGCAAATTATAAGTATAATATTCTAATGAAAGGCCTCTATATTTTGACATATTTATAAATCATAATAACGTTAATTATTTTGATTCATCGAGGAAGAATGATTAGGAGATAAATAACAAATTAGAGCTCATTATTTATCTGTTTTTATCCATAGAATTTCCTCCCATTATTATATTTATTACATATTTACTGTTGCCTTGACATTGAAGTGTTGCTATATGGGTTGCTGAGGAAACGAGTGATATTATGACCTTAAAGGTGGTGAATCTCATTGTGGATATATTTAATTCACTTCCTATTGTTAAATGGTTGTTTTGACATAAAGAAATCGCTCTTCGTTTTGATGTATTAGTACAATCTTATGTATTGGCAAAAAATACTCCAACTCCTACTACGGGTCTGCTGGAAGAGACTTCATTAGAAATAAGCAGTACCTTTGTACTATTTTATAATACTTTGTCTTCTGTCATATTATATTTACTCTGTACATAAATGGTTAAAAATAAAAAAACCGGCCAAGTGCGAGTTGGACTCGCACATGAAGGGTTCCGTACCCCATCCTCCTTAATATTTTTTTTCATTTTTAGTATTTGTTGTTATAGCGGCAACGGACATACATCATTTGTGAAAATTTCAGCTTTCTAGCTATCACGGTTAGTGAGATACAGCGTGAAGACAGACAGACAGACAGACAGACCGACAGACAGACAGACAACGAAGTCTTAGTAATAGGGTCCCGTTTTACCCTTTGGGTACGGAACCCTAAAAATGAACATTTTTGTCAGCTACACATTCCACTTAAATTAATTTTATTTCACTTTTTTATACTACATACATACATTTTTGTCGTTATTATACTGGTATTGAACTGTTTAAACAATATTTTACTTTTTTTTTGCATTTTAAACCTGGAATATGGGAAAGCCGGCTTCTGATCTTATCTATTGAGATGAGAGTTTTGCAATAAAATATTATTATTATTATACAGTCAACCGAATAATTAGTTGGGGTGTTTCGAAATTTTAAATGAAATCTAATATTATATCGCTAAGGTCCAACTTTCCCCTTTTTTCATAGCATATTTTTTTGGCAGAACTACCTGTGCTAAGGCATACAAAGGAGAATAAATACAATTAACTTTAGGTACGTTTTCCTACTTCCGTGTCATCAAAGGTTGATCAAAGGAAAAATAATAATATTATTAATAGAATACTAATAGCACTTGTAACAGGACAGACTTATTAATCGTCTTCAATGGCAGCTTTGTGGGATCATAAATCATTGATGATAATATTATTAGTAAACAACACATCTCACCTATTGATGTTCTTCTTTTACTTATAGTAATGGAAACAGTCAATTGATATCTTTATCTTTTCTTATAACTGTCTACGTACGTCCCTTACATAAAACTGAATCTCGTACTTGGATAAAATGTAGCCTAAGTTGCTTGGGAATATGGTAATTAATCAACATTGAAAGAAACAATTTATTACTAATCAAATCTGTACCCTCGCTTTACAAGCCAGCTCAGTAGTTTCGGAGCCTTAGAAAAAGAAACAAAAAATCCTCTTCATAGTAGTTTCATATAATAGAAACCTTATTCTATCTAACTAGTCTGAAATATTTTTTGTCGCAGCATTTTATTATCATTTAATTTTGCCTACTAAATTCTTAAAAAAAAACAAATAAGCGTCATTATTTTCTTTAAAAGAATTTGATAGGTAGGCAGATAGAAAAAGCAGTCGCTCGCTAAGTTTAAACGAACCTAAAGATAATAAAGTGGGGTAGCTATTAATATAAAAAGAAAGCAAGTTTGAATATAATATATGTTAATCAGACCAGTACGTGGTAAAGTAAAATAATAATTTGGTAACATAATAATGGCAGCTGATAGCTTTTCTGAGTAAAAGTCACGTATGAAAGATAATAATGAGTGTTCAATTCATTGTGAATGATCGAGATACGTGTCTATCATAATTAATTAAACATTAATACTTGCGTTGAGAAATGCAAAAAAAAATATTTTTCTATTTATCTAAAATCCACGAAAAAAAAATACAATCAATTTTTCCCAAACTCCATTAAACCAAAGCAAAGTGGAAATTTTAAAACCGTCCAAATGGGAGTCGTGCTCGCGCATGGAGAGTTCCGTACCACTATCTAAAACCTAGCTATCATGGTTCATAAGATACAGCCTGGTGATGGATGAGCGGACAGACGGAGACACTTATAGATGGATAGAAAACTTTTATTAATAGGATCCTGTTTCACTCTTTGGGTACGGAACTCTAAAAACCAATAGAATTTCTCCGCTCTGGGCTACTAAATTCGAGCGAAGACAAGGGATCTCACTACAAAAAAGATAATGTCTGAACAACGAAATTCTATTGGTTATTTAAAAACTTCTTCGCTCTTTATTGGAGACTAGGCCTCATGCACGGTTTCTTCAGTAGCAAAACTAATATCAATCATAAAGTTCACATAATCTTCGCTTCATTAGTTTCAAGTAAAAACAACCATTTACATTTGCACAAGTTTGCTGAAATTCAGCAAAGGCTTCGACTAAGTAATAACTTAGACTAAGATGTAGTCACAAGCGTCAGTGACAAAGTTTGTATCTTAAATTACATCGATCAAAGGGCTTCAAGTTTGGTGTCTTAATAACTTAAGAAAACTCAAGTATTTTAAGTTTGTAATATTTGCTAGACTTTTTATTTTTAGAATAATAAATTGTTTTAAAAGTAATATTGAACATGACCTACAGACAAACCACATAACCTACCTATTTTTTTCTGATAGGTGCAACGTGCCTAAAACCTACCATGTTCTTTCTTATTCTGGAAGTAATAGATGGGAAATCATCAGTATGACCCCTTCCGCTGTGGGTGACAGCGTGAGGGAGTGTGAGACTTTTACTGACTAAAACCCACCGTGTTCCTTCGGGAGCCCTTTGAGCGCCAGAGCTGAGGTAACTCTTTCAAACAATTCCGCAGCCTTCGGTGTTCAACCGGCTTTCTAAAAAGGAGGAGATTAATTTTTTTTATTGTATTTTTTACATTGGGGTGAAGCAATAAAACAAAATTGCCAAATTCAGCATCGTATTCAAAATTATCTTTCATATTCGGCTTTGGAATCGTAAATCTCACCGCCATAAATGCCTCGACATAAATGAATACGTAAACAAAACATTCAAAACCAAAACTGGCCATAATTATGCCATAAAAGGAGTCTCAACCATAAAAAAAGAGGATTTCAGGCCAAGGTAACAATTAAATGTCACTTTACCTTAAAGAGAAAATCTTAAACAAATAATAAGGAGAGTTTTGAAACTGCTGCCAAACGTTTGAGAACAAATTAGTTTTTATTTAGAACTCACTGTTACAAGGACTTCGGCTTTGGTAACCAAATCTTGAACTAATTTTGTCGAACAATTTAAGTATGTTTTACTTAACTAGGCATAATTAGTGCATCATAAAAATATGTATGAATAAAGAGAGTTCTATTAAAATGCTCAGTATCGAAAGAAAAGAGTTCATTAAAGACAAGGACACAATTAATCTATACATCTATACATCTATACTAATATTATAAAGAGGAAAACTTTGTTTGTTTGTTTGTTTGTTTGTTTGTTTGGTTGTAATGAATAGGCTCAAAAACTACTGGACCGATTTTAAAAATTCTTTCACCATTCGAAAGCTACATTATCCACGAGTGACATAGGCTATATTTTATCCGGGTACGGGCAGTAATTCCCACGGGACGTGAGTGAAACCGCGGGAAAACGGCTATATATTATAATAAAACAAAAAAAATGTTTTTTGTATGTTTGAACGTTTGTCTGTTTGCACACGCTAATCTCAGGATCTACTGGACGGATTTTCATGAAATTTGGCAGACAAATAGCTTATACATCAAAATAACATACAGGCTATTTTTTATCCGGGTACGGGAAATAGTTCCCTCGGGACGCGGGTGATACCGCTGGCAGAAGCTAGTAAGAGATAAAAGAGATTATAAGTGACTTAAGTTATCATTTCAGAAGCATATCGGTTTTTCCGATTTTCAGGCAGAGTGAAATGAATTATCTTAAGCTTAGTTGAGTGCAGAATGTAACGTACTTATTTTATCTTTGTACTTGTAACATAACTCGTGAAGAGCTCGTGGCTAAGTCAAAGCCGCGCGGATCGATCGATCATAAGGTTAAGCAACGACTTGACCGTTGACGGAGTCCAGTGGGTGACCATACTTTCGGGTATAACGAGTTCTTGCCGTGTTCCGGAAGGCACGAATACAACAGTGGGGGCGCCGGCTGCTTCCCATCTTTGAACATTTTTGGCAGGGGTACGTTTACGGGGTAGTCCAGAATTGCTCAGAAAGGCTGAACCATGTCTTAACCGAAAGGGGGTGTGACCTAGATCTGCAAGGTAACTGGGTTGGTTGGCATGGTCAGTAGGCAGTCGCTCCATGTAAAACACTGGTTCTCAGCTGCATCCGGTTAGACTGGAAGCCGACCCCAAAATAGTTGGGAAAAGGCTAGGCAGATGACTTGTAACATAACTAGTTGTTTCCCACGGTTTCACCCTCGTCCCGGGGGAACTTTTTCTCGTGCCTAGACAAAATATAGCTTATGTTACTCAGCGATAGTGTAGCTTTCTTACAGTGAAAGAATTTTTCAAATCGGTTCAACAGTTTCAGAGCCTTTAGGGTACAAACAAACAAAAAATGTTTCCTCTGTATATTTTTGTTAGTGACATTTAAAACTATACTAATATTATAAAGATGAAGAGTTTGTTTCTTTTTAAACGCGTTAATCTCAGGAACTACTGGTCATATTTGAAAAATTCTTTCAGTTTTAGATAGCCCATTTATCGAGAAAGGCTATAAGTTACTCTTTATATGGGTGCGCGCAGTAGTTCCCACGGGAAAGCGGGTGAAACCGCTGGCAGAAGGAGCTGTGGAGGGAACTATTTCCCGTACCCGGATAAAAAGTAGCCTGTGTTGTTCCTCAGGGTCTATTCTATCTGTACCAAATTCCATCAAAATCGGCTCACTGGTTTAGGCATGAAAGCGTAACAGACAGATAGACAGACAGAGTTACTTTCGCATTTATAACATTAGTAGAGATGATACTGTTAATAATTTCACAAAAAACACGCTTTATCTACAATCGGATTGATAGATGATTGATGATCCCACCTTGTTTACGTAGAACGTGACGAACATACTATTACGAAAACAAGAAAAACTATATTTTGAACGATAACTGTCAAGGCTATTTATCTAGATTTATCTACACAGTTGCTCCATCATCGTTTCAATTCAATAACTCAGATTATTGAATCTTTTGATAAAATGAAACATTTTTATCGATGAGATCTTTAAGATTTTGAGATAAATAAATATAAGTGGCTGTCAAACAACTATGTTTTCCTATGAATTGTGTATAAATTGACGATAAAGTAATAACGTTATCATTTTTTTATTTTTATTAGCCTTTTTATTGTCCCACTGCTGGGCACAGGCCTCCTCTCACACAGAGAAGGATTGAGCATTAATCACCACGCTTGCTCAATGCGGGTTGGTGATTTCAAACTATATAATCCAGGTTTCCTCAAGATGTTTTCCTTGGCCTTTTTATCAGCCATTGGTGTCTAAGATATACTTAGAAAGTACGTACAAACTTAGAAA
>NWSH02000050.1:13465716-13487648 GCA_002382865.2 Heliothis virescens
AACAACTTTGGAATTGATGCAACTCTGTACCGTGGTCCATATTGTCGTGGTCATTCTCCTTTATCATAATCACTTGAAACAACAGCTACTGAAATAAACATAAAAATTGTTTCATACATCGCAATCCTAGAATATTGATAACACTACCTAACACATAAGGCAAAATCTAGTTTCAAGGGACAACCGTTGAAAATAAATGTTTTATCTAACAAAGCGGTTGAAGTTTATATCTGTAGGTAATTCTTTACATTGACTTAAAAAATAAAAGAACCAATTATTTTTTCAATGATCCCAGGACTTTTTCAAATATAATGATTACAACTAACAAATACATACTTAGCAATTCTGCCCCCGTTATTATAATCACAGTAAGTACAAAAAAGTAAAATGCGGCAAATTGACGATTTCCAATTTTTTTATTTAAATTGATGTATCTTAAAAACTATTGCAAATATCTTAGATTTTTAAACGGATTTTTAAAGAATAGCTTATGTAGATTAATTCCTCATATAATATATATTAATGACAGTTATATTTTTTATTTTATCGAACAAAATATAACTACAACATACTACTTCTATAAGCCCAAATAGAACTATACTGTAAATATGATTAACAAACGTCTTATATCCATAAAAATAAAAAATGAGTTTGGTACCAATTTTGGTACAGTAAGTTCATTTACTGTATTTGGCTTAACAAACGGTACGATTTTAGAAACACTTACTGTGATTATGCTTAACTTATCTTTGTTAAAAAAGTAGATATAAAAAAAAGAAAAATAGTTCCATGTAGATCTTGATTTCGGGATTTCGATTCTGTGAAGAAAGTCATAATACCAGTAACACCNTCGGGATTTCGATTCTGTGAAGAAAGTCATAATACCAGTAACACCACTTACTGTATTTATTACAACGGGGGCAGAATTTATATCCGCACCTCGGATATTTCATGCCTCAGATATTCAAGACTCGGATTTTTCTCCAGATAATTCGGATACGTGTAAACCTGTGAGGAAACTGCCTACTTTCCTTAATATGATATATTATCCTGGAATATGATTTACGTGGCTGATTGTCGACTTTTACGACATGAAATTATGTATTGCTATAAGGATTTTTTTAACCTTTTTACTGTCCCATTGCTGAGCACAGGCCTCCTCTCAAATTGAGAACAATTGAGCGTTAATCACCACGCTTGCTCAATGCGGTTTGGTGATTTCAGACT
This sequence comes from Heliothis virescens, assembly GCA_002382865.2. Taxonomy (NCBI): domain Eukaryota; kingdom Metazoa; phylum Arthropoda; class Insecta; order Lepidoptera; family Noctuidae; genus Heliothis; species Heliothis virescens. The sequence goes on from NWSH02000050.1 coordinate 13,466,944, forward strand.
TTATAGTCCAGGTTTCCTCAAGATGTTTTCCTTCACCTTTTATTAGCCATTGGTGTCTTTAAGCATACTTAGAAAAGTACAATAACAAACTTAGAAAAGTTGCATTGGTACTTACCTGACCTGAATCGAACCCACACACTCATACTTGAGAGGTTGGTGCTTTACCCACTAGGCCCCCACGACTATTCATATAAGGAAGATAAGGTGGTTTAAAATGTGGGGTCTTGGTACAGTGACGCTTATTTATGTAACAGCTGTTCCCTGCGGTTTTGCCTGTGAGCCGAGGGAAATTCTTTTCACGTCCGACCTAAGAAATAAACGAACTACATTGGCCGTTTTAATTTAAAAAGCGTGGCTAGAAAATTGTGTAAAACTCAAAGGGCTCCAGAAGGAACACGGTAGGTTTTAGTCGGTAAAATTTCTACATATTTAAACTGTGGTAAAAGTCTGACACTCCCTCACGCTGTCACCCACAGCGGAAGGGGCATCTGATGATATCCCATTGATAAAAAATATATAGATACTTACTCAGAAAGATAATGATAACTGAATAAAATTGCCTTTATAAAATCACTTTTTTATAATTATTATTTAATTATTTTCTTTTGTCTACAGATATCCAAAATGGCGAAGGCGAAGGAGTCGATGGAGATAGATAATTTTAAGTCCACGTAAGTTATTTTTATCAGCTATTTACTTTAAGCAATTTATGCGAGATTAATAAGCTATGGCAAAAAATAAATAATAATCATTTAATTTTGACATTTAAAGAAATCCATTATGATAAGGATTTTCCTGCAATTTTGAGTATTAAAATTTTAATTAATGTCGAATATTAAGACTGTATAAAAACCTTAACTTAATGCTTAGCGGTCTGCATTCCAATACTAGTTTTTGCCATCAGTTTCGCACATCAAAGAATACAATGTTATAACAAAATTGTGGGAACATTTGTGACGTCAGTGTTTTGAATAAGTAATATAATTACAATTTAAATTCCATAGCTTCATAGGTATTTATATTTTTTGTGACAACTAGCTTCAACGACAGCCGTTACTTGCTTTACAATAATAAATGTAAAAGTGCAGAATAGGCCAGCTTTTTATTAGTTAAGCAGATGTATGTATAATAATAATTGTATTTTTAAAGTAATTATAGATACAAAATATAATTGTATCTTTATATAGTTGCATATTTATATTCTAAATATCCAGTTAAATCAAATTATTTTTCAATCTGGACATTAATTTTAAATGAAGTCAGTACATTCTAAAACGACAACAATTTCATTATCAAACTAAAAACCAAATTATACTCATAATAAACTAATAAAAGTCATCTTAACATAAAACAAAAAATACAAAAATACAAAAATAATAAATTACAAATTATTCTGCAAAACAAAAAAAATATATATTATGCCTCAATAATCTCATTTATCCAATCCCATAAACAATATTAAAAGCAAGCGGATCTATTTGCGTTAAACCTTCAATTTATGTGCAAATACCCGGTGATGCGTGTCAACAATAGAAAATGAATGGCTACTGTGATTTTCGTTGACTGTTGACTATAAAAACTCCGTTACGTGCCATTGAGCGCATCTGACAAGGTCGTTTATAAAATAGATATTTTTGTACTGCTTACGTTGTTTCTGATACCCGTGTAATGTGATTTCAGGGGATTTTTATGGGAATACGATTGGACTATTCTGAAAAATACTGATAAGAAAATGTAGGCATACAGCTTTGTGCTGCGGACATATAAATAAAACGTTATTTTTACCACAAAATTATTCAAGGGATTTTTGGTACTAAATTGTAAGGAGTATACATTTTTGTGTTGAAATTAATTAGTAGTTGCATTTTGTACAGGTTTTTTACTCGAATTAAACTTATTTGGATAGCTTTATTCTTTACTAGCTTCTGCCGACGGTTTCTCCCGCTTCCCCAAGGAACTTGTTCCCGCACCCAGATACAAAGTACCCCATTCCGTAGCCAAGATAGCCTTTCTTGTTAAATAATCTGTCCAGTACTGAGAGATTTTTTTAATCGGTCCAGTAGTTCATAAAATTAGCGCGTTCAAACAAACAAACAAATTCTTCAGCTTTATATTATTAGTATGTATATTAGTGTAGATTTTTTACATAGTATTTTTTGTCTTTTTTCAGAGCGGACTTAACAAGTAACCCAGGATTCCAGTCTTCACTCAGCATAGCCTCAAAAAACCTTGATGAAAAGCCTTACAATCCTTTCGAGCACCGAACGGTAGAACATCCTAATTCGTAAGTATTTTCTTGACATTACAAATTCCACTGTTTTTATAAAGCTTGTCTTGCTCCAGTGACCCAGTTTTTGAATAAAATTCTCACGATTTGCTTTTATTTCTGTTCAAAAGAAAAGAAAAAACAAATATTATTTTAGTAGTAAAACCAACTCAGATATAAAATAAAGGCCTTAATTAGCTGAGATAAAAAAGTCTTTAAAGATTTTTTTAAAGCTTTATTTTAAGGGTACACACCCTTAAAATATGACAAGCTAGAAAAAATGATTTTTTTTATCTACAACTACACAGTTGTCGGTACAATTAATATTAATTTTAAAATTTATTCTTTTGGGTTAAAAAGTTTGGTATATTATAAGTTTTAAAAGGTACCTACAATATTTTTGGTAATCTCAGCATGCTGGAGGAGCATGCTGAGATTACCAATTCGCTTTGAGTTAGAATTAGAAATTAGAATTAGCTTTGAGTTCAAAATTATTCGATCTGTAAGCGTTCCTTTATCTAAAGTAGTCTTAAGTTGCGCTAACTTGGCATCTAACTGGTTGAGCTGATTCGTCAAATATCAACAGATACGTAATAATTACTTCGCTAAACCAGCATTTTAGTATCAACATGTTTATCTGTGTAATAAAGAGATTAAATTAAAACAAAAGCAATTTAAAAAAATATTTTGAAAAAAAAAACTGTGTAACTACATGTGTAAAAATTAAAACTTAAATGGATTTAAATATATTTTTAAGTGACATATTTTTAACCGACTTCTGAAAAGGGAGGAGGTTCTCTATTTGGATGTTTGTATTTTTTTTGTAATAAAATAAACAGTCGCCAGTTACTCGCCAGCCTACTCGTAATTAAATCTTGAAGCAAAAATTCTAAAAAAAAATATAAACCATACTTAAATGGCGTAATTCTTCATAACATTCTTTATTTTCGCTCCACGTTTCAAAAAAAAAAAGAATAAGTGATGGGACCTCCTTGATAAGCCAGTATAACGCGACGCTATACATCCAGGTAATTTACAATATTCATGTTGAGAATGACTTGAAAAATGTTTCTTAAAACCTCTTGTTTATCTTGAAAGTATATTTTTTGTAGGATTTCCCTGTGTATGTACATTAGATATAGCACTTTTATTTGTTTTTTTTTTTACCAAAAGCAAAAACTTGCATATGGAAAGGAGTCTGCAATTCTATTTACGTTTCGGCCTTAGCCCTCGGGACTTGCTATGCATCAGTAAATACCGCATTATTTGTTGTTCAACCATATTCATGAAGAACATCAAGGTGGGATCAAAAACTCAAGACAACCAACTTAGTAGTAGTTGATAAGTAGGTATATAATTAAGAATATTTGTTGCGTTTGTTTATCCATTGTACAGAAACATCTTCCAAGTTTGTAAATTAGGTAAATCAGCCACTTGATAAAATATTTGAAACAAACAACTGATTTTTTTAAGTCAATGGAAAAAAAATTTTATCTTCAAAAATGTTTACCAGAGTCGTTTAACTTTATGCCTAAATCCGGGATGCCACACCGTGATGGCAATGCCCATTTAGTTAGCGAATAAAAGATGTTTACGCCTTCCTAAATTAGCGTTCAATTAGTTCCTTAAAGAAAACGTGAAGCGAAAAACACGTGAATTGCCTCAACAAAGGAGTTAAGCTGATACGCAAAACGGTACCTAATTGCTATCGTATAACAATATAACACACTGCTGTAAATATTTTTCACGCATATTTACTGCTAAAATATTTTTTCAAAAATCTTTATAAAATTATGCCTAGTTATAAGCATAAAAATATTCTTTTTATTTTATAAAAGACTTAAAACTAATTCGAAGCATCATGTTCGCCGTGACAGATTGAAAATAAAAAGATGTTGTAAAAATTTTACAATGCAAGACAAAAATAATGACCGCACATCAGTAAAACGTGAGCCTTTGTAAAATAGTAAAAGCAAGAATTAAAAATCATGTTGGTACCTATTTAGTGTTCTTTTTTATTTCAGTCACGTTCAAGCAATAAATCTCGTTCATTTTGTAAAGGATTTCGTTTTTTTTTTCATTAGTCTTTTGATAGAATCAGCTCAGTGATCCAGCGGACAGCTACTTAGGAAAAGTAGAATCACCGTATTTGATTAATATAACAAAAATATTATGAACTAAGGAAGCTGGAAAATTATTTTGTCGCCAATTTCGTTTTCGTATTTGACCTTATGCCAATAATAAATCATTTTAAATGAAAATAACAAACAAATCCTAGATACGATTGTTCCCAAATAATGCGCTTAAAATTAAACAGCAATTTATTCAAATTTACATTGGTTTGTCAAGACAAATTATTTTGCAAATTGGTCCCATTTTAGAGTACTTAATTTTTCGTAGGCCGTGTCGTTGACATTTTCTAACTGAATTCGTCTGGGAAGAAATATCAAATAAACCCAAGGGTTGTGGTTTCATTCAAGTTCAGAAACCTAACAATCAATTACGAAATTGTGTTATGATAATACCCTACTATTTAAACTCTGTTTTACTACTCTATGTTACTATTACCAAGTTGGGTGTTAATGTGGTCGTCTTCATCGTGCGTTCATTGTTTTTTTAGGGTCGCTTGCCCAAAGGGTTAGGACTCCGTTGTCAACTAAGACTTCGCTAACCGTTTACCCGTCATTCTATCCTCGGGCTATAAAGTAATAGTTAGATATTTGAAATTTCCACAGAGGATTTCTTTTGCCGCTACAAAAAATACTGAAAACTAAATAATATTTTAGGGGGATCCCATCACTCATACAATAAAATAATGTGTTGCTCCTTGCTGCGGAACCTTTTTTTTTGTTGTGGTCTTTTTTGGAGTTTCCTACATTTTATTTCTCTTTATTTATTTACAGAACTATTGGATCAATAGTGCATTTATTAAAATGCTGCCTTGGCTCCGGTATTCTGGCAATGCCGGCTGCGTTCAAGAACTCTGGTCTAATAGTGGGTGCCATTGGAACTTTAATAGCTGGTTTCGTTTGTACACACACTGTCCATATTTTGGTAAGTGCTATTTATTTTTACTTGTATTTTGCGAGACTTTTTTCTTAGAACTTTGTGTACTTACAACGCTTTCACACTAGCTGGTTTTCGAGCAATTTCGTTCGTACGTTAAACACGATGACACTTGAAATGAAAAAGGTTCTGCTAATAAAAATCGGGCGTGACAAAATCCGACAGTATAATACCACTACATATTTTAGTCAGAAATAATACAGTCAATAAGTACGACCAATAAAATCTTACAAATACAGAAATAACATCAATTATTTTCATCGATATAAGCACGTAGCACGTGTTAATTTATTCTTGGTAAAAAAAAATAATTAATAGTATCAATCCTTTTCTTCTGTATTAGCACGTGTAGCTTTATATTTAGTTGCAAGTAAATCTCTAGCTTTCTCTGTCTTAAAGATGCAATATTGTTAGGTAGGTACTCGTTTTCCAAGATAATCAATCTAACTCTTGTTCTACTGCCTCCATATTTTAACTCGGCTGTTTTATTTCTATTGGAAGCTTTAAGGATTTAATTCAGGAGTGTACATTGGCTGGATATGATATATTATTTCATGGAATTCGAATGGATAATGTCAGGTGTTCGTTACCTCTAAAAATATTATAATATGTATTTATTTTTATTTTCCGATATATTGGTTTAAAGGGTCTCTTATATAATCTTTTAGTAACTATTTATAATATATTTTCTACACATAACAAGATGACAAGCATACATGAAATACTTTTTTTATAATAAAAAACTTTAACACTTTCAACAAAAAATTAAGTTGAGAGTAAAACTCGGGCTCAATATAAAGTTACAAATAAGTCAAGTGCTATATTTTGTCAAAAGACATACAACATATTAAATTTAAATACAGGCATTGAACAAATAAACACAAAGTCTAAAATTATCTGTTCATCTGTCCTGTAACCAGACTGGATCTTGCAATCAGATTTTAATTAGTTTTAATTCTTGTACAAATAAACAAAACATATACTTAATTACATCTGTCTGCTCTCATTGTTTTTATAAACATAAACGAATTATAGTCTAGACGCCTTGACTGAGCTTTACAAACATTAATTCTATGTCTCATCTTGTAAAAATGCAAAAAACAACAAAAACTCTAAAACTAATTTTGTAATTAAATAAAGTTGTAATGCAAACAAAAAATCATTGCAATTTAAATCTAATTGCAATACTGAAAGTCATTTTTTGAATCAATCTTGTATAATTAAAACCAAAATATCGGTTTTATCGGAAGAGCTCGTGGCTGAGTTAAAACCACGCAGATCAATCGATTATAAGGTTAAGTAATGCTTGGCGTGGTCGGTCCGTGGATGGGTGAGCATCATGTCATGACGAGTTCACGAGTTTCGAAACATACGATGAATTGTTGGATCCCGGCTGTCATGTGAACATCTTTGACAGTCGTTACGGGTAGTCAGAAGCCAGTAAGTCTTACCAAGGGGAAACACTGTTTCTCAGCTGCATCTAGTTAAACTAAAAGCCGATCGCAACATAGTTGGAAATTGGCTAGGCAGATGAATATCGGATTTTTGTCGCGCACAGGAAAACCGAAGTATATACGCGACATATTCCCAGCGGGAGAAATTAGTCGCGCTCATCCAAGCGATTTGTTCTTTACCGGTAGTCGTCAAATTGTTTACTCATCTACCATTGCAAAGATTGGTTTAAAAATAGATTTTCAGCGTTCCAAAAAGAGTTCAATAAACTATCCTAGATTATCAAGGCAACAAATTTCCATAATCTAGATTAGCATAAATTTTGTTTTGAACGACAATAGGCAAACAAGGCGATGAACTCTCATGATCCCGTTATTTAGATAAAAGCTTTGTTTCAGGCAGAGCTAATTTTCTGTCTTTTTGTACCCAGATTATTAGTAGCTTATGGCTGGGTGACGTCTATCCTTTTACTAAGTGGCATCAAATAAAAACATTTTCATAGCATTACTGAAATGGTATTAAGTGGCACCAAAATAAATGAAGAAAAGGTTATGAAAACAATTCTGTTTATCATATTTATTAACAAAATAACTTTGTATAGACCTTAGAGAAATTTACAATCGCACTCCAAAATTTTTGGACAACTACCAACCACATTGTCACAATGAACAACAATGCAAATACGTAATATTCGTGATCTTTTTTCAGGTAAAAACATCACAAGAAGTCTGCGTAGACGCAAAGAAACCGTCGCTAAGTTTCGCTGAAACGTGTGGAGCAGCCTTTACTTACGGACCGAAGAGAGTGCAATCATGGGGGAATACTATAAAGTAAGCAGTTTTATTTAAGCACAAGTTAAATTGATGGGCCTGAAATGTCACTTGAACATATTTGGCGGTCGTTGACATACATTAAGCGGGCACATTCGCAGTATATGTATGTCGAAAAACAATTACTACTCTTTTCACCCCGACAATCATCTACATAAATATATTCGCTTTTATTGCTTAGATGTACCGAATAATGCAGGCACGCTCATGTGTATATCAATCCTCAGAAGTCCTTCAAAATTCTTATAACTAGTCTTACCAAGGGCATCAGGTTCTCTAGGTAACTGGGATGAGGTGATCAGATAGGCAGTTGTCCCATGTAAAACAACTGGTCCGCTTTCAGTCAGCATGCAGCTGTCGGTACATACCTCAGCTGTCAGTGCATCTGGAAGTCATCCTTTACAGAGTTGGGAAAATGGCAGGTGACAGATTCACAGGTTCTAGATAGCTATCTGAGAGATAGTTCCCTTTAATGTTTTTACTTTTAATCACCTTTCAATGGCATGAACTGTTAGAAAACATCTAGAAGGTTCCAAATTTTGGAACCTATAAAACAGGCCAGGGATCGATGAAATAGCTTTTACCTAGAAGGTGGATACTAATTTATATTTTATTATTTGCAGAGAATTGGTGGACTACTCCATGGTTCTGACATATTTCAGCGTGCTCTGCGTTTACGTTGTATTCATTGGATCTTCCATGAAAGAAGTAAGTAAACCTGGCTCTGAAACGTACACTTATATTTTTAATAATTCAAGGAAATATTCTTTTAGTAATATTGTTATTGTAAATAGTAGTAAATGTGTCTATTTGGCTCAAACAATTTTTTTTTTAATTTTTAAATATGCCTATAAAAGCTCTTTTTTCAAGCCAGTTGCACGGCTTTTTCGCCAAAACTTTGAAAAGGGTACTTTTTAACCGGTTCCGGGAAATAGATCCCTCCTGTGACACCGTGATGAACTCGTGCTCTTCACCAGATGAACAAAAACCATATTAAATAGGGTAGTCATTTGTTATTTTACGATAACTGACTATAATGCGCCTACAATTTTTAACTTAGCAACATATAACGAATCGTCGACTTAGTTTCAATATTTTCTCAGCCAAAGTAATTTAAGTTTAATTCGAATGTGAAAATTTTAAAAATTGATCTAGTTATTTTATCAAAGAAAATGAAAAACGAAATATTCCCTCTTATTGAAAACGCGAGGCTAAAAGCAAAAAAAAATGTTACGCGATATACCTTTAATTTCTTTAAAAGAATTATGTAGTTATAAAAAGGATTTATGAAAAAAATTGCACAATGGAAAAGCCTTTTTACACAGGTCAAATATAATAGTTTGTTTTTGTTCACTTTCAGCTGCATAGAAAACTATAGGGGGTACATAAAAATGAGAACCATCACTTGCCAAAAAAGGCACAAAGTAAACTCAAGCATTAATTCTATAAAGGCAAAATGTACCTTACCTTGCATATGAAAATTAGCTTCTGGGATATTATTAAAGGGGTCAAGGGATGATTTATCTATTTTTCCGTCATCATTGGTGTTTTAACGTGTATTTGGAGAGACTACGATCCATTTCGGTTGCCCCGAAACAACCCGCAGCCCTGACTACGATCCTTGAGTTTGTTTCGGTGTTTCTTCTCAAGGTAGCCAGATAGGAAATACCGACTTCAACGCGCTTTTTAAGAAAAATTTTGCATGTAAAAGTGTTGACTTCAACATTTGCAAAATAAATATAACATAATTTACCATTTATTACAAATTATAATAAAATTAGGAGTATTAGTGATAAAAATATCTGTATAATCCTTACTAATATTATAAATGCGGAAGTAGCTCTGCCTATCAGGCTTTCATGCTAAAACTACTGAACTGGTTTATATGAAAGGCAGACAGAATATGGTTTGAGAAAGGATACTTTTACCGGGTGCGGGAAGAGGGTCAAACCGCGAGGAACAGATATTCCATAAATGAATGGAATATAATATTACCTACGAAAATTCCATTGTGTTTTTCTGAAATGATTACGTAGCTAACTAATTCGTTAATTACCAGCAAAACTTAGTATGGAAGTACCTGAGATGTACGTCGAATGAGCTTTTGTTTCACATTTAATTTTTGTATTCAATTTTATACTTTACTGCCATGAAGATAAAGTGTATAATGAGTAATTGTCCAAATCCTTTGTGCTATCTAATATTCTGCATATGAAAGTGCATCAAACCGTAGGAACGAGGCTTATATGCTTTAAAATGAAGTGAAATTACGCGGGTTGTGCGATGTTCGACTGTATTACAAGGGTTTAAGTAACACTTTAGATTGTTTAGAAATACTTAGCGTAAAGAGCAGTTAATAATGATAGAAATTATAGCAAAAGGCACAAAGCCTTTTGCTATAATTTCTATCATTATGTTGGGATTTGAACATAATTTTTGAGTAAGCAGGTTATAAAGAAGTCCCGCCAACTCCTCAAGTGTCAAGAGAAAGAGACTGCAACGTGATAACTCGTAAAACGATTCAGCAATGTTGTTACAGGTTTTTATATTAATAAAGAAAGTTTTATTAATTAAAGCTTTCGATAGCAGTTTCACCCACTTCCCGGGGGAACTACTGGTATCCGAATAAAAAGCAGCCTATAAGCTATTATAATATATAAGCTATATTGCTGCCAAGTTCCATCAATATTCTATTAACCATTTGAAAATGAAGAGGTAACAAACATAAAAATTCTCGCATTTATAATATTAGTAGGATTAATGAAGTATGTCCGTAAAGGCGTCGCATCTTTCATACTTTAAAATATTTTATTTGAACTTAAAGTTAACCTACTTATCACTTAACTAGCTTAGCCAATTGAAATAATTGCTGAAATATGTTTCTTATTCTGGTGGCTCTCTACTACTGGAGGGGCCATCAGTGGAATCATCAAAAACTTACCTAAGTACAGACGACAGTAGGTCGACCTACCCGAATCTTTCAAATACTAATCGAACATAAACCTTCCACTATAAATGTATCGAAGAAAGACAGATTGAGGTTAGCTGATGTGTTCGCATCTGTACATCATTCACAACGAAAATCATCATCATTATCATCCAATTGCAATCCACTTCTGAACGTAGGCCTACCCCAAAATACCCCATATCTTATGGGCTTAATAGGCCCCAGTCTTGGTCAGTCAAGAATGAAATCAAAAAAGAAAGTACTCTTGTATATTTTACTAACCTTATTATTCTCTTCACAGGTAATGGACGTATACATGCCTGACAACCCGATATCAATTCAAGCAGCTTGTGCTTTGACCCTCGTGCCTCTGGTTCTAATCTGCCAGATTCGAAACCTGAAGTACTTAGTGCCATTCTCCGCGCTCGCCAACATTCTGATCCTTGTGGTCTTCGTGATAACCCTGTACTATGTGTTCGTGGACCTCCCCCCGATTAAGGAGAGGGAGATGGTCGCCAGTATCACGCAATGGCCTCTATTCTTGAGGTGAGCCTTTTTTTATTTTCTTGGATAATTTTAGCAAAAATAAAGGTATAGTCTAGTTTTATGTGTTTTGGTACATATGTGCTTCTATTTAAGCATCAGAATAAGCTACTTTCTTACTTTTTATTATGGTGCGGGAAGTTTCCTTAGAAAGTGTATTACTATAAAACCGCGGAAACTAGTTGCTTATAAAACCAAGCACCTCAAATACGTCATTTTGTTTCTAAATCCTTGTAAATGTACCACTTTGCACCACCAAGGTCTGACGTAATGCGTATAGCCATACATTACTCAGAGGTTGCATTTCCCGTCCCCCATATATTCTCATCTTCATGAGACATGACTGCAATAGCTATTCCGAAGAGAGTGCTTATACGCTTTGCATTTTGTAGTTGGTTTAGTAACAAGGATTTTTGAGCATTAAATGTGGATTACCAGTCGAGTTTTTTAATCTTTCTATTTTCAAATGGACTTAAGTTTTATGCGTTTGAAAATTATATTGAATTCATATATAGCTGATAGGTTGGTGGCTTATTTGTATCTATGTCCTTGTTATTGCTATAGGATAGCGGAGACAGCCTGTTAAAAAAAAAAGCAGCTTTATAAAGAGTTGATTGATGTCAATCTGCTGAGTATTAATATCTTCTCTTCCTACAAATATTTCTTATCGAGCAAGCAGTAGGTTTTTAGATCACCTCGCAAGCTTAGTATTAATTCGTTAATTTTTAATTCTTCCTGACGGCCTTTGACTTGAAATTGCTAAAACGACCGCTACTGTATAGCATTCAGGGACACTAAGTTTATGCGCATTGGGAGAATGCACATAAACGCAACGGTACATTACCACCGCTAATTTCCAGACCACAAGCTCCTTTGTGAAAGTTTCTGAAACCCACAAGTTGCTACGGATAAAAACAATTTTAGGCTACTTGATGTGTATGTCCCTATTATATTGCATATCGTTAGATACTGACTGAAATTTTCACAACTGAAAGCGATGTCGTTATTGTGACTACCAACAAACAAACCACACTAGCGCGGTCTTATTTGGCTTCATTGTACTGTATTGTAGAAGGAATTATTATTTCTCTTACAGATTTTCTTGCGAAAGGTCATTGAACTTTTGATTTCACTCTGCATTAATGAAAAAGTATTGATAGTTTTAAAATGATATACATATGTTAGCATAAGTCGTAAGAAAATATTAAATGTAAAGTAAACTTACTATTTTAAAATTATCCCCGAAACTATTTCTGTCTTATTTGTTTGTTTCGTTTATATTTACATTCACATATAAGCGTATTAAAATGTAGATGGAAAACATGATTGTCATTATGAATTGTGTATTTAAAATTGTCTGCCTTATTTTTAGAGAAAAACAAGTCTATAAATAGTATTAATTGAATATTTATTTACACGCTGTTTCCCTCGGTTTTAATTGTCTCCCTGAATTAATATGAATTCTACGCAACATAGTCAAAAAATCTTTATAACATAAGAGTGTCTGGCGGCGCGTGTTGTTTCACGCGCTCCTCAAAGAGTGTCTGCCCACTAGGGCCAGAGCCTGTCGGGGCTGCGGGTTGTTTGAAAGAGTTACCGCGGCCCTGGCGCACAAAGGGCTCCCTAAGGAACACGGTGGGTTTTAGTCAGTAAAAGTCTGACACTCCCTCACGCTGTCACCCAGCAGGAGTGGTAATACTGATGATTTCCCATCGGTAAAAAAAAAGTATCCAGTATATTTAAACTGTGGTCCTGGGTATAACTTATACTCCTTGTACCAATTTTTTATTATGACTTTAGCCGCTTTTAGCAAAACTGTAACAAACAAACTTACAATCGCTTTTAATTCGTTTTTTACCTACAATTTAGCTTCAACAGTAAGTGATATTTATTCAGATGCACTTCAATTCATTATTATTTGCTTAGCATTAAAAGCAAACAAATGAATAATATGAACATGTTTAATATCAATATTTATATAATGATTATGCATTTTGTACAAAAAAAAAGTTGGAAAGAGGAAAATAAATGCATAAATTATATGGATATCCTAAGATCAAGCAAATAAATAAAATATACAAGCGAGTCTATTATTTTAATTATTGTATTTAATATTAACAAACATATACCTATCTAAAATATTAAAGCTTTTAAAGTAATCATTCTAATTCCAGACTCCTGCGACTGATAAATTACTGAAGTACTTTACTAACTTTATAAGACTAGCTCTGATTAACTTTAAAAGTATGATATATTGACAAAAAAACAATTAATCATATCGATATTTTATAATAAATCACAGCGAGTAAATCATTCTTGCCATTTTCAAATTGTTAATCTCTATTGAAGGGTTCTGCAGCTTTAGATTACTAAAACATTAAGAGAGATTTTGGCAATGAACTAATAGTGATTTATGGATAAAAATATAGTTTGCTCAACTATAATTTGTTACTAATGGAATTTTATTTATTTGTTTAAAGAAAAGTGACAACAATAATGCAAATTATGATAAGCTCTGGCTCTGTCATAAAAAGAAGTCAAATAGTTTTTGAATAGATAACAAAAAAAAAAAAACAAAAATATTGCTGTCATCTCAATTTGCTAAAATAATAAGTTCTTATATTTTTTTTAATAATTAAAAATCTTTTTTAGTTACTTTATGTCCTTCTACAACAATATATCTTCTACCACTAATCACTTACAGATGACAGCAGGTCAAATTTTACCAATCGAAAATTAACCTTCCACTATTGTGATAAGGTTGAAAATCTATTGAAGAAATTTGACAGATTGAGGTAGGCATCTGTAAAATTTAAACAAACTACTTTTCTCCCCCAGCACTGTGATCTTCGCAATGGAAGGCATCGGCGTGGTGATGCCGGTTGAGAACGAGATGGCCAAACCCCAGCAGTTCCTCGGCTGCCCAGGAGTCTTGAACGTGGCTATGGTCATCGTCATCACGCTTTATGGCGTTGTCGGATTCTTCGGATATGTGCAGTATGGAGACTTGGTGAAAGGATCCATCACATTGAACCTTCCTGAAGAAGATGTGTGAGTATTTTTAATAGCTGGATGTTTTTCAAAAATTCAGTTGTTGTTCAGTCCGCAGTTGAAGTTCGATCGAAAATCGAATCGATCGGATCGAATCGAATAAGAGGGGTCCTCAGCATGACGGAGTGTCGAACTGAAAGTCCCGGGTTTGATTCCCATCTGATGTGATCAGCATCTTTGTAGGTCGTTGTCTGGGTCTTATAGTTTGGTATTTAAAAATGTATAAGTAACTAACTGACCATGTTGTGAGAGATGTCCTCAAATATTATTAAACTAGATTCTGTGCCAGCGGTTTCACAAGTTACGGTTTAAAAAGTAGCATATAGCCGTCCTCGAGAAATGGGCTATCTAACACTGAAAGAAATCGTACCAGTAATTCCTGAGATTAGCGCGTTCAAACAAACAGACAAATTCTTCAGCTTTATAACGTTAGTATAGATTGTGATGTATGCTATTAAAATTACTTCGATTTTATTACCTTTCATATCAAATTCAATTTTATTTTTGACTTACTTTTTCACCATTCCGATATTAATAATGTTATCAAAACCCAGAGTAACTAGCCTAAAATCTAGGATAAGAATTATTTTCGTGTTACGATAAATTGTTCCAAGTAATCGTTATCATTACTAAGCCCATTATTCACATTCATTCACTGTTAAGTATCATTAATATTTTATGTAATGTATTTTGTGAATTAATTTTCATTTTATAACAAAACTTTCATGAAATTATATTTATTCAAATCTGGCTTCCATTTGCTTTTGTTAATAGATATCCAATTACTGTACTGGTTTCAGGGATCTCATTATGAATTATTTTGCTTTATAAAGATAAAAGGTAAAATAAAAATTAATAATTTGGGTGGTAAAATTGCTTAGTACGTATTTGCGGTTATAATTATTTATCTGTTTATTTTTGAAATAGTATTTAAGCTTGATATAAAAATGCGTAGGTACTTGCACGTATACTGATCTTTACTAATAATATTTAAATGCTAAAACTGGTTAGATTTAAATAATGGTCTAATTCCTAAGAAAGGGGATTCTCTCAAAAACAGTCGCTAGAGGTGTTGATTTCTAAAAAGGTTAATTTTTAGAGTTCCGTACCCAAAGGGTAAAACGTGACCCTATTACTAAGACTTCATTGTCTGTCTGTCTGTCTGTATTCACGCTGTATCTCATTAACCGTGATAGCGAAAGCTGGAATTTTCACAAATGATGTATTTCCGTTGCCGCTATAACAACAAATACTAAACATTAAAAAAAATATATTAAGGGGGGTCCTCATACAATAAACGTGTGAAACCGCAAATTATAACTTTGTTATTCATACATTTGTATGTAATACAAAGTTATTTTTTGCTGTCCGAAAAATGTTTGTATTTTGGCTAGTTGTAGGTAACAGATACTTTCATTTTTCATATATAATGGTACGGAACCCTTCATGCGCGAGTCCAACTCGCACTTGTCCGGTTTTTTATTATGTGGCTTTCTATTATCTTATATGTACTTAGGTATAATCGCTCAATTATACAAAGACTCGCATGTAATTTAACTTAGACTTCTATTAAGTACAGGTTAAATCTATTTTATCATTAGATAATTGAATTAATTAAATCAAAGTATTAACTAATAAATAAAATATCAAACCGAAAATATTCAAGTTTAAATAAAAGTTGCATTAGTGCCAAAGTTTCTTACTAAATCCAACAGATTACTAAAATCTTTTGACTGTAAACTAATCTATTTAAAATGTTAATGTTAATTTAGTAATTTATCTGGAATTTTGAAATTAGCTTACGAGTTATTTAGAAAGATAATAATTTTATTTCCAACGCAAAGGGTTATTTTAATATCATTTGAAAAGATAATTTTATTCAAAAATTAAATAGTGTTTTTTCGGTATCAAATTTCATAAAAAATGTAACCAAACTCCCCGGGAATATGATTTTGTTCAGAAGCAATTGATATCAAAAATATCTTAGATGATCTTAATAATAAAATTACAACATTTTTGCACAAACAGGGCTTAATATCGTGCTATTGTTACTACAGAAGAAACACCAGCAACATTATATATATATATGTCGGGGATTCGGAGCCGGATGGTCGAGACATTGTGGAAAACACGAAATAATACTCTCCAAAACTTTAGTTAACACTTCTATTGTCTATTCAGAAAATGAGAACACAAAATTACACTGCGTTACAAATGAAAACAAAAATTAAGTACCCTCTTTGAAATGTCATGTTTTCCTATTGATTTATATCGTTTAGTAAGAATGCATACATATTTTCTTTCCATCACGTATCATTTTTTTTTGAGGATGTGGAAAATTATCCCCAAAATTCAAAGAATCAAACATAATGTAAAGAAATTTTATAGAATGTACCAGATTTTTGTACATTAATCGAGTTTATTTTTTACATTTAGATATAAAAAACACAGAAAAAATTCAGTTTATAAAAGTTAAACCCCGAATACTTTTAAATTTTGACTCTGTCGTTTGTGTTTTAAAATATTTTCTCGTTTTAGATGCCAACAGTAATCGCCTAGCATAGTTGTGTCTCAACGGCCTTAAAATCGTTCTTCAATGTTTTTCAGTGGCTCGGCTATCCCAAAAACAAAGAAAACAACAGTATATAGTAAATCCACCCTATGGTCTGAGTAAAATAGATATAACTTTCAGATTAGCGCATACTTTCGACTTAAAATCTTTGTTTTTTGTAAAATAAAAAAAACTGTGGTATCCATGGTTTATCTCGATAAATAGCACGTCCAAAATAAAGTAAAAATGCACTTCTCACTTTTTCGGAAACATTTTTGCTTGTGATTTCACAATATTACTATCCACAAACGTAACAAAACTTATTTGGTGCATTTTTGCAGTTGCGACGGCCACTTAGATTAGTATCCATGTTGGATTGTTGGATTTTCAAATTAATACGTTTATAGATATCGACTCTATCAAACAGAACCGATTTATAAATAATATAAACCAATAAAAAAGTATAATGCATCGAAAATGTCAACGGTTTCTTATACGCCTAAAGTCAGTGTGGTTAATATAATGATTGGCATGTACAGGCGACCGCACATCAAGCCACCACAATCTGTCAAATTTCTGCAATAGATTTTCAACCTTATCGCAATGGCGGTAGGTTAATATTTGATTGGTAAAATTTGACAGATTCGTATACGTTGACCTGCTGTCGTCTGTACCTCGAAAACTTGACGTGATGGATACCACATATGTTTGGAACATTTTATCTATGACACATTTCCTATTTATTCCAGCTACCAGTTTAACGGGTACCAAAATCGTGTAACGCAGTGTAATCAGTGATGCTAATGATTTGTAACGATTAGAAAATTAGGAACGCGGGAAGTTTAGCACGGAGTAATGGCCAACCGTTTCCCTGCGCGTCCGATTCAAAAGTGACGTTACCCGCTCAAGTTGCAAATCAACTGTCATTCGTCCAGTACTGTCATTACTCCGCACTAACCATACCCAAGTTAATACTTGACGTTCCTACACGAAACACTTAGTTTTTATAAACAACGCTAGATGGCGTTAATTCATGTGTGCGTCGGCGCTTCGACATATATATATTAACATCATTTGTCAAGCCTTTTCCCATTTATGTTATCCCTTCTTTGTGTCCTCCTGGTAAGCTTGACTGTGTGTAAGACTTTCTGGCTTCTCACTAAAAACCGGCCAAGTGCGAGTTGGACTCGCGCACGAAGGGTTCCGTACTATTATCTATGAAAAAAGTACAATAGGAATGGTCAAGTGAGAGTTACTTAAGTTGCACATTATTTGTAATAGATGGCGCTACTAGTATACAATTTTGCAATTAATTATTATAAATCAACAGCCTTAATAATTAACTGTTTTTAATTTTTAGTATTTGTTGTTATAGCGGCAACGGAAATACATCATTTGTGAAAATTCCAGCTTTAGCTATCACGGTTAATGAGATACAGCGTGAATACAGACAGACAGACAGACAACGAAGCCTTAGTAATAGGGTCCCGTTTTACCCTTTGGGTACGGAACCCTTAAAATGGAATAAAGTCAGAAAATTATTATTAAAATTTTATTAACAGTCGTCAAGACATTTATCCAGTATTTAACCGACAGTTTAGTCTGCAGTCAGAAAGATTCTCAATAAAATCAAGACCAACTCAATTCCTCTGAAAGACAGTCAGCATATTTTCCATTTTCACAAAAGTCGTAAAGCAAGCAGCATCTGTCCCCATCTTACGTATTCCAATCGAGTACGGAAGATTTATCCCAGGAGTTCCAAAGGAGCAAAAAAGTTTCTAATTAGTTCTCCGATCCTCACTTCTAATAAGTGAAACTAACTTCCTACTGTATTACGTAGCTTATTTTTCCTATTTCAGTACTTTTTGTGTTGATAGTAGCTTAATATTTTTCATCATGACTATATTTTGTCAAGTATATATGAATGATATAATTTTGTGGTAAGATTCTCCAAATCTATAACAGACATGTATTACTGGGGAGTTTGTTGTGCCCTTCTTCTTCCCAGCAAAAACACACGCAGTGAAGAGCAGGATTTTTTGAAGACTATCATGTAATTTTGACGTTCAAGTCCTGCTTTTCAGTTTTGATGTTATATTAGAAAATATGCCAAACTATCTTTTAAGATCTTCCTTAAGCTGCTCTCCGCGTTTGCGTGGGCTGATTTGCGCATTAATAAATGGTAGTATACATTTTGTAAATTTATTGTAAAATAGCTAAAACATTTTCAGGATATTTTGAGCTGAGTATCTTTACCATATCCTTACCATACTATCCTACCCTTAATTAATTAACCCATTCTCAGCTTAACAATATTTGATATTGTTGTAAACAAACACACTTTTGCCAGTCATTTGGGGTCCTTTTGAACTTAACACGAAAAATAACACCCACGATCCGTCACTTAACTGTGACGTGAACAGACGTAATAAATAACTCCAAAACACATGTGATTTACTTATTCTGTTTTAATTTTAATTAGAATATGTGAATCTGTTTATTATTTTGTGAAATTCTATTTCATTAGCGAACTTTTTAAATAATATTGTATGGAACTATAAGCATTTCGTGTTTCGAAGCGTCGATCACTACACGAAAGCACTCGTTGAATTTGTGGCTCCCAGCCGTCATTTTTGTACATCCTTGGCGATCCTTACAGGTAGTCAGAAGCCAGAAAGTCCGACGAAGTTATCAGGCAATCGGTTTTTTACTCCTCGGTTGACTAAACAAGCCTATCCCAATACAGTTTGGAAATGGCTAGACATATGACTAGGAGTTCCATTTCCAAAAATAACGGTCAGTTTCAAAGGTTCCAGATAAAGTTCTAGATAACTGACAGATCATGCCATGGAAAAGTAATTAAAAACGTTTCTTATCTGTCAAATAGCTACTTACTTAGAACTTTATCTCCTTTCACCAATCACAAATATCGTCCCATGACCACGAGTCAACGAATCAATACCTTAATTAAGAAATTCGAAGAAACTTTTCCGCCAATCTGGTTAACATAAGGTAAATGACGTTACGAACTGAAATTGGATAAACGCGGAACCCGGACTTGTAATTAAATAAATAAGAAAGCCTCTTCATATAATTGTATCGAGAATTTAGCTGTCATGGCCTTTAAAAGGTTCTCTATTTTAAGTCATAAATTTGACTTTATTCCTGACTCAGGACTCGGTTTTTTGATGATCATAACTTAAGAGAAATCATATCTATTACAAGGCTAAACGGAAAGTTTTATTTTTCATAAAAAATAACAGGTTAGCCAAGCAAAAAACATGAATTATGTATTTAAAACAATAATTAAATTCTGTGAACCGCAACTCTTTTCCTTTTCCGATTAGATTAAGTTTTGACGTTTGACATTAGCTCCATAAAAAAATATGCCAAATATCAACCCTTTATCGCTAAACCAGGGATAGATTGTTTACTAAAATTCACAGATAGACAAAATAATCGCAATTCCCAACAGTATTAGATAATTCTAGGTATTAGCTACAAAGGTAGGTTACAAAGCTCTTTGTCTAGGCTTTGTGTTCCTCTCAAACCACACGTGTGTTTAGTCGTCAAATATTTACTATGCACTGGTGTTTAGACCCTTGTGCTCTTATGCAGACGACAGCATGTTGCTTCTGTAGAACATTCTAGAGTTTGCGTGGTTTTGGGGAACAAATACGGATAATATTAATGTTTGTACTGCAGTTATAACCTGAGAGCTAATGAACCCTCCGACTAACGGTCGGCCTGTAAGGCTAGAAATTTGTGAAGTGATGAGTCATAGTACACCAAGGCCAACAGCAAAGACCTGGCAGGCCTCAGCCCTGCACATCATCATGCATTTTATTTTTCAAAATGTAAAATTATTACGAAAAAAAAACTTCCTTCTGTAAGCTTCAAAATTTAATAGAATATAGTTTATTTATTGGTAATCATGGAAAAAAATTGCCAGGCGATTTGAGTAAGCAGAAGTATCTGCCAGGCGACTCGAAAGGTGCA
>NWSH02000050.1:13502976-13522918 GCA_002382865.2 Heliothis virescens
CCCATCCACGGACCGACCGCGCCAAGCGTTGCTTAACCTTATGATCGATCGATCCGCGCGGCTTTGACTTAGCCACGAGCTCTTCAAAAATTCTGCCAAAAAATTGAAAATTCGCAGTTAAGTTCACAATTTTTTTCTGTTCCCATCACCCACAATAGCGAGCAAATAAGTAATACAACTCTAGAAAATTTTTGAAACTTAAAGTATTTAACAGCTTGTGTATAAAGTTTTCGTTAGTCAAAACTTTGCCTACAGCCGCACTCTAAACGTATTACCTCCTAGTCCTCGACTTATACGTGTTACACACAGTTTCAGAGGTTCCAGATAAAGTCCTAGATAGCTATCTGACAGATGATGCCATAGAAATATTTTTAATTTTGGCTCCTTTTATCTGGCAGATCTAGAACCTATGAAACTGGCCGTCAAAGTTGCCTTGAATATTGATTTTTGATCATGAGCTTTTTTTTACAAATAGAATACTATCGAAATCGATATTAATCGGATTATCATGTTCTCAGAGCTTAATCGGAACATAAAATAATAAACTATACTACCTGTTTCTCGCCGCTTCACCCGCATTCTGTGGAACCTCTTCCTGTACCCGGGTTTTAAAACGTACGAATATGTCATCCAAAACGTAGTTTCCTAACAGTGTTTTTGTTTTAATCGGCTCAGTAGTTTCGGGGTCTATATTTGATGGAAACTTAAGTTTAAAAGACTTAACTTTTTCTTTTATGTTATTAGTGTAGGTATTTTTACCCGACTGTCAAGAAGGGTTATTAGTAAAGATAAAGCTAAGTATTTAATAAAAAAAACAGACACTTCGTCCTTTTCAATGCCAATCAAGTTTGCAATCTAAATTATTTCTAAGAAAAAACTGTTGTGTGGTGTCAGCCAATCTAGCCTAGACCTAGAAGACTTTTATTCCAGCAAATATGATATTGAGACTATTGTACCTAGTTATTGGTTATGACCTAGAAAATAGTTTGCTTAAGCGCTCCCATACATTACAGACTAAAGAGGGCCGATGGTCAGCAATTTTGAAATAAAACAGTAACTTTGATTATAAATGATGCATTTAATGAATTTCACATTTTCTAATTACTTTATTTTTAAAAAAGCAAACCTAGAAAACAGTAGCAAAACACATAATAGTGCATCAAAAAAACATATTATGTTGCAATTTTACAACAATGAACAATATAACAATAGCCATTAAAATAAATCATCACTTTTCATATTTTCGGTATTACAATTCAGTTGTCACCGGGTGCTTTAATCGTACGAATCATTTTGTACACTGTTAGATCATCAGCATTAGAACCATCACCTACCCTGATTTTCAATCCACCATTAGGGAAGAATCTGCTGGAGAAAGTAACTTCACCTTCTCCACAAAACAGTTCAACGGAGCTCGAGTCTACCAAGACTTGCCAGACAAGTTTACCATCAGGTCTCCACTTTGTTCTACGAACGCCATCGTCACCTCCACGATCGAGTGTCACTGTACCTTTTTTGTAGTCATATTTGATTGAAAATGTAGAATTTTCGGATTCTAGAAGTAGCTCAAAATCTTGCAATCTAGGTGCCAATACTCGTATGTCAGCGGCCGCGGCTTCTAAAGCAAGGGTGTAACCAGCTTGAGCCTCCCCGGAGTACAATTGTGGGCCACGCGCAGCAGAAAGTTCTTTAACAGGTTTTTGTAGGAGTCTCAAATCTTCTGTCAACGAAAACTCTCTTGGTATAGTTATTTGGCCAGTCCAACCATCGTTGCGCTCAGGGTAAACTTGCTCCCACATGTCAAACCAAGCCACAACAATCCTACGTCCAAACTTGTCCAAAATAGTCTGAGTAGCATAAAAATCATGTCCGTGATCCAATTCTCTGAATTCGGTTATAGGAGTAAACAATTTCGTTTCATAATCGAAATTTCCAACTAGGTAGCCAGTCTGGAATAGATTTTTGTATTTATCACCAGTAGCTTGCATACCTTGTGGAGAAAACAGTAGTACGTATTTTCCGTCCAATTCGAAGAAATCAGGGCACTCCCACACATTACCCAGAGAGCCGTCAGACTCATCCAGAACTGACTCCTGTGTCCAAGATATTAAATCTGGCGACGAATAAAGAAGTGCTCGGCCGCGAGTATTATCATCGAAAGAATTGCCCAGCACCATGTAGTAAAGATTTCCGTTCTTCCAGACTTTCGGATCTCTTATGTTTGGCTGAAGATCTGCTCCTTCGATGACAGGATTTCCAGGATATTTATCCACAGATATTCCATCTTTGCTTGCAGCTAAAGCTTGCACTTGCTTGTTGGTTGGATTGTTAACGTTTCCTGTATAGAGAAGATACATTGTCCCGTTTACGATGATCGCACTTCCTGAGAATACTCCATTTATGTCGTACGGTTGGTCAGGTGTCATTGCGGTTGGTAGATGTTCCCAATGGATTAGATCAGGGCTTTTCACATGTCCCCAATGTGCTACTCCAGCTTCTTGGCTGGAGTAAGGGTTGTACTGATAGAACAAGTGGTATTCACCATTGTATACACAGAAGCCGTTGGGATCGTTCATCCACCCAGATGGCGGATAGACGTGGTAATGCGGAACGTAACGAGGATTGACATCACTGGCCCAGCATCTGTTAAAAAACAGAGCCGTTAGAATAAACTTTGTTGCAATTGACAACATTTTCCGTATACAGTGATCTGTGAGCTCTTTGGTAGGAGTAGATAATTTTCGTAGTCGCCATGGTCATTTATATACGAGACAAATGATGTGGAGTTGATACAGTTGTGTTGCATTGTCAACAAGACAAATAATTAGTATACGCTTATTATATGTGGCTTGTAACTTTACAAATGCAGGTGTATCAATAATTGAATATCTTCAATACTTCTGTATTGTCTAAAAATTTTTTACCAAAAAATTAAAACCGACTTCACATAGAGGGATGAAATAAAACTTTTCACATGGTTCTAGAAGTCGGTGTCTGCAGGTTTGTTGACTCTGTTTGTTTTGTCCCCGATTTCTAGAGCCATGTGAAAAGTTTTATTTTATCCCTTTCAGTGTTTTGTGAACAACGCGAACACATAAAAAATATATATATGGTCGAATTAAGAACCCCCTCATGGATAACTTCGTCGTTTTTGAACCGATTTGGATTTTTTTTTATGAAAGGGTATGCTGCCAGTTGGGTCCCAATGTCACCGGGTCAAGGTCTGATGGAAACATTAGCTGAAAACTTGATATTCATATGCATATCGGGTGAGTCTATATGACCGTGAAGATTTGGACCTTATGGGAACGACAGAAAATTAAGAGAATATCACATCGGTATATAGCAACTACATATTATAACAAATTTCGGTAAATAAGCCCAATCACTTGGTAGTTGCTATATACAAGTGAAGGTTGCTAGCAGCTACTTTGTATTTAGACATATTTTATTTAATAAGGACTTTTTACTTTTATTGGTTTATCTTATGTCGGAAAAGAAAATTGGACTGAAACTGAGGAAAATTCCAGTATTTGCTTGCAATAATATGAGGTGCACCTATACAAACACAGATGCAGTAATGTTCTATATATTATGTATAAACAATTTTAATTTTATGCATTACAATTTTAAAATGTAATTAATTGATTACGTTTTTATTGGTATAGCAAAATTGCCTTATCATTGTGCTAAAAACGCACTATTTGCTTACCTCATTGCATGAATTGATAGTTATTTTTGAAACTGAAAGAGGTATGTATTGCAATAAAAAAATATAAAAAGAAAAGAAAATATTCGAAATCATTATTAAATATTGAATTGCTTCCAATAGTGGTTTCATCCGAGTCCCATCTGTACTTCAACGTTTATTTGAAGTTACGTTAATCACGATAACACTAAGAAATTGTTGCAAAAACATTACATTTAATCTCCGGATGTTCTTTTAATGTGCTTGTTTAAAGATGTTTAGAAAACGTGCAGTTACATCACGCCTTTTTACCCGATTGCGCGACACAGGATGTCAGGTCTTTAATAGATGTAAGTATGTGTGGCTTAAGAATCTTTATAAGATCCACCTTCAGCCATATACTTATTATTTTTTAAGTGGGATAGCTACCAAATGTCTGTATAAGCCATTTTACATATCGACAGTCTGTCTACCTCATTGGTCTAGTGGTCTCAAATCAAGGCTACTTTGCGCGGGGTCTTGGATTCGTTTCCCGGTTGTACCTTTTGTACCTACCGTTGATTGATACAAAATTGACAATAGTTGTATTGTCAATTTTGTATCAATCACGTCTAATATTGAGCTAACTTTAGATTCAGTCTCCATACTAAATTGATATTAATATATTTCAAACTGACTACATCAACTTTTCTTCAATTACATCTTCTCCAAAAATATCTTATTATCTTCTGTGCAAGCAAGTCTGACAACCAGTCTTACTAGTGGGTATTGGATTGCCCGGGTAACTGGGTTGTGGAGGTCAGACACGCACTCGCTCCAAGTAAAACACAGGTACTCAGCTGCATCCAGTTAAACTGGAAGCCAACCCCAACATAGTTGGGAAAAGGCTAGGCAGATCATACTATCTTCTCCAAAAACTTTGAAATCCGGAATTCATATTACAAAGTTCAGAGAACAGATGGTGCAAGTGCAGCGATAACGTTTTCAGAAATTTATCGTCGCATTAAACTCGAAACTAGTCTAACTGTGATGAAAGTTCTTGGCGGTTTCCTCTTCAAAGTTATGAAGCTAAAATAATTCTAAACTTAAATTATTCTTCATAAGGAGTGAGGTTATTGGTGACGGTGGTATCATGCTGGTATTTATAATTGTAACAAAATTACACAATTAAATTACACTAATATTAAAAATGCCAAAGTTGGTTGTATTTGTGTGTGTGACTATTTTTGTTACTTCTCACTTGCAAACGGCTGGAGGGGTTTTAAAAGTGCCTGGGTATACAGGCTATATGCGTTTTAGTTAAGTTCGGGTGTTAATTTTCAATATTTATGTCTATTATGTAAATCATTACACTTTCCGTTAAAAATCATTTTTCTAAGATCTGAATGTTTTTTTCTCTTTTTCAATGCCAATTGGTATATCAAACAGTAGGTACAGGTATAAAAATAATGTTTTAGAAGTGTAGGATCAATAACTGAGGGGTTGGCTATTATGCAAATGAAACAATTAATATTTACGAAAATTACATTCAAGGGAACGTTCAAATGACCTGACTAATTATGCATCATGTATCCCAAACCGCAGAAATTTTACGTATTATACGTCAAACTACGAATGTTGTCATACCATTATCTTTCTTATACCACTTTTAAAAATCGTCTTTGGAATTTTTATGAAGCTTTTTCAATAATAACTATGGTTAATGCATTAAAATTACAGGTGGACCATTTTTTATCCGGGTGCGGGAAGAAGTGTTCTCAGGGCACATATCTATAGCTTTGTCTGCGCCGAATAAGTTTGCGTATTCAATAGTATGCCATTTATAAAAAAAAAATAATTTTACGCTACAACTGCTAGGTGGCTTTTGATAAAACTTGTTGGAAGTATTTTAAGTAGTTAATTAAACCCTCAGGTCGTGGGGTCCGAATGCTCACACAATTTTCAAAGAACTATCTAGGCGGCTGGTTGACGCTACCCGTGACCAAAAGGCTGGCTATTACCTAGGTCAAAGATTAAGCATTGCCATCCAGCGTGGCAATGCTGCCAGCCTTTTGGGCACGCTCCCGGTCGACAGCGATGGGGAGGAATTTTTTGACGCTTTTTAGGTTTTAGTTCTGAGTTTAAGTTTTTTTGTAATAGTGTAAGTATGTTGTAAATATATGAAAATAATAACCTTAAAAAAAAGTTAATTAGAATAATACAGGGTTTTTATCAATGTACAGCAAAAGGTTTCCTCGAGATGCAAGTGAAACCGCAGGTGGAAGCTAGTCAAGCATGGTATAGTAAAATAGTCACATGGCTGGTTATTCTAATCTAACAAATCAGTTCGATCGGATAAAAAATATCAAAATTTGATTTGAATATGACAGTATTGGGACATTTCAATTTCACGCCGAACTAGGTTTAATAACATAGGTATATTTTGATCTCGTATTAGAATAGAAATTTTATTGTACACTATGGCTAGTAAAAATATTAGAAAATATTATCCATCGCAGACTGTTATCTTTCAGACCCATTTTCACCGACGAGAAAAAAGTCCGATGATAAAAAACAGGTATTTATCATAAATTAAATTATAATTATATTTCTAAAACGACTCGCAAACAAGGTTCCATAAGAGGTAGGTTCTACGAAAATTTACTTCGTTAAAAACGTTAATCCGGCTGATTACGTAAATTACCTTTGAAACAGTTTGATCGGGCTCTTAATTAGTACGAAGATATATATTTATATCATGGAAGTATCATTGATCAGGTATCGGCTGACTTAAAAAGTTTGATTAAATTCAAAATTACTTTTAAAATCCCACCCGTTGGTCAAATCGGCGATTTGACGTGTTGAATGGTGTAACCCACCCAATTATTAGATTTTGTTCTAAAAAATATTCCAAGAATAGATTGTAGGACTCGACAATACTGTTGATGTCTGAAATTCAATTTGGTTAAAATGGTTTCAGTAAGCTAGTGTTTTGTTTTATTTACATCTCAGCTCGCTTTTGTGAGGTAGTGAATTCAAAATCTAAGTTAAACGTAGCTGGAATTGAATTTCAGGATGAAATAGGATAATCTAAATGAAGAGATTTTTTTTTGTAACATTACCCAATGAAATAAAATAATTTGTTCTGAGTGACATTTATCCCAAGTGCTACCTTTTTGCAAACTAATAGCAGGTGGTCGGTAATTTTTTTTTTATCCTCGGAAATTATCAGATGACCCCTCCCACTGTGGGTGACTGCGTGAGGGAATGTCAGACTGTTACTGTCTAAAACCCACCGTGTTCCTTCTTGAGCTCATTGTGTACCTGGGCCGCGGTAACTCTTTCGAACAATCCCGCAGCCCTGGCATAGTATGAAAACCTTAGCTCGGAAATATAAAATAACAGAGAGTTTGAACTCATATATTTTTAGTACAAGATACATTATTCTGCTGTCTACTTGTTATTGGTAACCTTCTAGAAATAACAAACTGATACTCGACAGGTTAATAGCTTGCCTTGCAATACCGTATTGTGTACTGTTCGATAAACTAAACTTAGTCGAAATATTTGTAGTAAACATTGTAACATCGTTAAACTCTACTGTAAACGTTTAGTCAAAACAGTGTGTAGCTATACTATAACGAGCATTAGGCAAATAACTATTACACAGTATTTTGTCAGTATTTTTTATTTAAGTGTTGACTATATTCAATAATTTTGTCAATCAAGTAAGTGATTATTCATTAACAACATTTTCATTCATTAAAACCGGCTAAGTGCGAGTTGGACTCGCGTATGAAGGGTTCCGTATCCCAACCCCCTTAATTTTTTAAAAAAATTTTGGTATTTGTTGTAATAGCGGCAACAGAAATACATCATTTGTGAAAATTTCAGCTTTCTAGCTATCACGGTTAGTGAGATACAGCGTAGATACAGACAGACAGACAGACAACAAAGTCTTAGTAGTAGGGCCCCGTTTTACCCTTTGGGTACGGAACCCTAAAAATATAACTTTGTTTAAGTACTCTATAAAATAGCAATCTGAAATAGAAATAATTTTCAAACCAACACAAACCTGGATAGCAGTTTTCTCTGCCAATGTAATATCAACACTAAGCTGGAATCCGCAGCAATCACAGCTCAACGTGGATCGCCTTATACATTAACAACTTTATTGCCTCAAAGACAGTGTTGACATATTTCTTTGAAAGACTAAAATAGGTAAAGAAAGTCTAGTGCCTTGGAATGCTTTTTGAGTTCATAATTGTACGTGAATATTGTAGACTAGCTTCTGCCAGCGGCTTCGCCCGCTTCCTGAGGGAACTGTTTCCCGTACCCGGATAAAAAGTATATGTTATTCTGATATATATGCTACTAGCCGTTTTCCCGCGGTTTCACTCGCATCCCGAGGGAATAACTGTCCGTACCCGGATAAAATATAGCCTATGTCACTCGTGGATAATGTAGCTTTCGAATGGTGAAAGAATTTTTAAAATCGGTCCAGTAGTTTTTGAGCCTATTCATTACAACCAAACAAATAAACAAAGTTTTCCTCTTTATAATATTACTAGCCGTTTTCCCGCGGTTTCACTCGCATCCCGCGGGAATTACTGCCCTTACCCGGATAAAATATAGCCTATGTCACTCGTGGATAATGTAGCTTTCGAATGGTGAAAGAATTTTTAAAATCGGTCCAGTAGTTTTTGAGCCTATTCGTTACAACCAAACAAACAAACAAACAAACAAAGTTTTCCTCTTTATAATATTAGTATAGACTATAGATATAGATGGCAGGGTAATGGAATATAAAAATACATAAATATGTATTTAATGTTATTTTCAAATTCTACAGAATACTAGATGAGAGGTAAGCGGTTGTCATGGTATGGGTATATAATGAGGAGGAATGAAACACATATAACGAAAAGTATGTTAAGTATGAATGTAGAGGGAGAGGAAGACCAAAGAAAAGATGGATGGATTGCGTGAGAGATGACATGAGTAAGAAGGAAGTGAATGTCAGTA
This sequence comes from Heliothis virescens, assembly GCA_002382865.2. Classification (NCBI taxonomy): domain Eukaryota; kingdom Metazoa; phylum Arthropoda; class Insecta; order Lepidoptera; family Noctuidae; genus Heliothis; species Heliothis virescens. The sequence goes on from NWSH02000050.1 coordinate 13,511,669, forward strand.
TGACGAGTGACAGGGAGAAATGGAAGGCAAAAACATATTGCGCCGACCCCAAATAAAATTGGGAACAGGGCAGGAAGATGATGATGACAGAAAAACTCTCTACTACAAAAATCTGTGACGACTATAAAAGTCAACCATTATAATTTTCCTTAGCTCTAAGTGCTCCTGCACACTAGAGACTTTCAGTCGGCCGATAATTAGTTCGGGCTCATAAACTAGTATCAAGATGAATGGTGGTATACACGTTACAATGATGAAGTATTTTGCCAGAATGAGACGGACTAAAACATTGATTGGATATGCGATTTACTTAAAACAACCGGCCAAGTGCAAGTTGGACTCGCGCACGAAGGGTTGCGTACCATTATCTATGAAAAATTAACGTATCTATTTTTCAAAAATTTTTCCGCAACAAATAATAACTTTGTTTTTCAAATAAATAAAACATATTTTTTTGGTTTTTATTGTTACAAACAACAGATATACTTAATTTGTGAAAACTTCAGCTTTCTAGCTATCACGGTTTATCAGATACAGCCTGGAGACAGACAGACAGCGGAGGCTTAGTAATAGGGACCCGTTTTACCTTTTGGGTACTGAACCCTAAAAAACCTTTTATCTACCAACAGACCGACTCTCGGCCGACTATTTAGTCAGCAGTGAGCCGCTTAGTTTTCTTCCTGAAGAGATACGAAGCCAGTATGACGTAAGCAAGTACACTGTAGTGCACGATTCTGCACTCATTAACGTGAGCAACAGATGACCTTGACGAGGTGATTGTCTACTTAATGTTCATATAATGAATGGGTAGACTATGGTAAAGAAACACGCGAGATAAAAATGTGATCACGCTGTACCTTCAATAGAGAGGTACTTTTTAAATATAGAATGCCCTGTACTAAATGGCAAGGGCATGGCAAGGGTTGAAGAAAAAAAAACTGGTAATATTATTTAACATCAACTACGGGTGAAAGAATATATAGTTAAACTATAAGTAGTATGTGTTTTTAAGAAAATCAGTGTTACACAGGAATTGAAACTTGATTTTGATAAAAGACTAGATGAAAAAAAAAACGATTTTTTTTTTACAATTAAAACAGAACCTCATGTAAGTATTTGGTATATTATCAATGCACGAAAAACAGAATATACTTTAACAATTTACACAAAGGAGCATGACAAATAAAATATTATGTTTGAATCATCAACCATTTATGTCACTGACACAATTGCCATCAAAATTTTTTCATAGTTTTTGCAGCAATTTAACTTGTTTGTGACAAATCGCACGCGATTGAATGAAGACATCCCTTAATTACTTCCATCAGGCAATTTAATGGTACGCTGCATTTTATAAACAGTCAATTCTTCGGCTTTTGCATCTTCACCTAACCTGATGCTCACATTACTATAAGGGAAGAATCTACTGGAGAAAGTAACTTCACCCTCCCCACAAAACAATTCAACGGAACTCGAGTCAACCAGAATCTGCCAGATCAGCTGTTTACCATCAGGCCTCCACTTTGTTCTACGAATGCCATCATCCCCACCACGGTTGAGTGTCACTGTACCTTTGAGGTAATTATAACTAAACAAAACAGTAGAATTTTCAGTTTCCAATACAAGGTCAAAATCTCGTAATTTAGGTGCTTTTACGTGTATTTCAGCCGCAGGTTCGTCTAGATCGATGGTGTGACCACCTCGCGCTTTCCCGCTATACAATTGTGGGCCACGAGCATTAGCAAGTTCTTTCACAGGTTTCTGGAGAAGTCTTAAATCTTCTGTGAGTGATAACACCCTGGGTATGGTCATTTGACCAGTTGAACCAAAATCACGTTCAGGATAATTTTGTTCCCACATATCAAGCCAAGCAATAACAATCCTGCGTCCCGATTCATCCAAAATAGTTTGCGTAGCATAGAAATCATGTCCATGATCCAATTCTCTGAATTCGGATATAGGTGTGAATAAATGAGATTTGTAATCGAAATCACCAATTATGTAACCAGTCTGGTATAGATTTTTGTATTTATCTCCTTGAGGTTCGATACCTTGTGGAGAAAATAACAATACATATTTTCCATCCAATTCGAAGAAATCTGGACATTCCCACATGTAGCCTAATGAGCCATCCGAAAAATCCAGAACTGATATTTGCTTCCAAGTTTTCAAATCCGGCGACGAATATAATAAGGCTCGTCCGAGAGTATTATTATTGAAAGAATTTCCAAGAACCATATAAAAAATATTACCGTGCTTCCAGACTTTCGGGTCCCTAATATTTGGTTGATGTTTTTCCCCTTTAATGACAGGATTCCGCGCATACTTCGTCACGTTCACTCCATCCGTACTAGAAGCTAAAGCTTGTACTTGCTGATGGTCCGGGTTTCTTCCAGGAAAATTAACATTTCCTGTATAAAGGAGATACATTGTTCCATTTTCGATGATAGCACTTCCAGAAAAGACTCCATCCTTGTCATAATACTCGTCTGGATACATCGCTATTGGTAAATTCTCCCAGTGAATTAGATCAGGACTCTTCACATGTGCCCAGTGCGCTATTCCAGGCTCTTGACTGGAAAGAGGATTATATTGATAGAACAAGTGATATTCATCTCCATATTTACAGAAGCCGTTAGGATCGTTCATCCATCCGTATGGTGGGAAAACGTGGTATCGTGGTACAAATTTTGGGTTGATGTCGTATCCCGAGCATCTGTTAAAAAACAGTGCTATTAGTGCAAACTTTGTTACAGTTGTAAACATTTTCCGTACACACGGACGTGATCACTGAAGTCTTTTGTAGGAATAGATAATAATTTTTGCAGTCGTGATCATTTATATAGAAGCAATGTCGTGTACTAGCCGTTGTAACTTATTGTCAACTAATAGAAATAATTGTTAGCATCGTAGAAATTTGTAATGGTGTAGGTTAATTATTCGTTGAAGTAAATATATTGTTATCGTATTTTGTTCCTATTAAAATAGTGCCTCGTGTTCCCATAAGATAGTAAACAAAATTTATTTATGTTTTTAACTTTAAATATACCTACTTTTTTTATTCACGTGTTACTCACATCGAAACTTAATTTTATAACAATAAACTAATATGAGAACAGAAGTTGGTTGTAAAGTCAAATTCATGTAAGTCCTATAAAAGTTATTTTATTTTCATTTCATTTTTGTGTTACTAAGGCAAAAATATTTATGTAATGCTACGTTAAAAAAATATTATCCAATAATTTCGCCCTGTTTCTGTTATAGTAGCTATCAATAAGCGTATATACATATTATTTACAGCTTAGCGGGCCGCTTCGTCTATGACCCAATTTAATGACATTGGTTTAAATATTTGAAAAAAGAGGTCGTTTAGTTTGATTTTTGGGTCATAGATTTTGCAGTAATCCTGCATCGCCGTGTTTTCCGCTCCATATGATCATCGGTGCAACGTTTGGACATCAAGTTTCCATAAGAGGAATGTACAGTGGTTAGGAAGTGTCTCGGTTAACCAGTCGTTTATAGTTATTAGCAAGTGATAGTAACTTATTGTTTGTGTGTGTAGGTACTATATTGACTAGACGTTGGTCGTTAACTAACTATATTTCCGTCCTTCGTGAAAAAATTTAATGCTTATACACCGTGTTCCTGAGGTTATGCATTAATTTTGAATAATACTTCTATAGCTCTTGTTAAACATTTCGTACAAAAGAAGTAGTAGTTTAAATGGCATAGTTTTTAAGTTATTGGTAATTTAAGTTTAACCAATTTAATTGAGGTTTAAGAAAGTCTTTATTTGTGAGATGTTGCCACTTTGTGCAGCCAAAACTATCAAAGAGGTAGGTATAAGGTAAAGAGAAATTTCATCTAAGCATTAAGTTTGTATATTTTTTTTTATTATAATTGGAATTTCTAATAGTGTCCATAGTAAAAAATGGTTTTGGTTTTTTTTCAATTTAATGGACTGAATGACATGCCGAAGTTAACGTATAACCTCAGGAACACGGTGTATTTGTCTTATCAGCTTCGTTAGGATAGTATTTTATTTTCAGATCTTTTGTATCTGTCTAAATTTAAAACTACATATTATGAAGATCAACTCCAAATATTTTAAAACTTAATTAACATCGATGTGAAATAATCAATCACATGCATGTACAGACGACAGCAGGTCAACGTATACGAATCTGTCAACTTTACCAATCAAACATTAACCTACCCCCATAGCGGTAAGGTTGAAAATCGATTGCAGAAATTTGACAGATTGTGGTAACTTGATGTGCTGTCGTCTGTACTACTGATAGTAATTGTAGGTTAGTTTAACTTTAAATATAGCGCAAATCCGCTGACCTTAAGTTCGCGGACATTTTATCTTGAAATTTTGCGCGGGAGCACAATACACGTCCACTCTGCTCAACGTCTATGACGATAACTGACTGATAGAAATAAAATATACGAGTGGTTGGGAAATTTTAAACCAATCATGACAGTTCGCTGATATCTATAAACGATGGACATAACAATAATAGTTATGTATTTGTGTAATGTAAGGTTAATAACCTATTGGTGGCAATGAATTATTATTTACTACTAGCTTCTGCCAGCGGCTTCGCCCGCGTAAAACTTAAAATCCCGTTTTTTTCCGTTCCCGTGGGAATTTCGGGAAATCCTTTCTTAGTGCTCCCCTACATATCCCAAGGAACCTACATTCCAAATTTCAGCTGTCTACGACCAGTAGTTTCGACTGTGCGTTGTCTGTCAGTCAGTCACTCAGTAACGGAAGAGTTTTATATATATAGATAGAAGATAAAATAATTAACGATTCCATGCGTGTGATAGAATATATTAAAGGAATAAGATAATTGAAACACTTGAAATTTAAATGAAAATTAAGGTATGTGTAAATGGCCTCACTAAAATATTTTGTATTGTATGTCACCGCTTGAAACTAGTTAAAAGATAAGTTTTATTTATTACAAATTAAAGGTCTTATTATATAAACAATTTACAATTTCAATTAAGTGCTTACCGTGTTTTAGTATTTTTATTTTAATTGCATAGATAAATAATATGCGCCATTTACATAAAATTAAGAAAACACATTTAAATACTTAAGGCGGCTCCTTCCAGTGAAACTTCCACACAAAAAGAGCATACAAATTATAGCGGCACTGGATATTTTGTAACCAAATTTATTAATTTACAAATTATGAGCTTCGAAAGATGCACGTTTTTTCTATTGTTTCTATAGATATTTAAGACACCATTGCCTGATTAAAGCTGAAGGAAAACATCTCGAGGAAACCTGGACTATAAAGTCTGAAATCACTAATCCGCATTTCATTCCTCATTTCATTCATTTTCCCTTACTCACATAACCCGATGAGACGGCAATCCGACACGACCGGAGAGAGATCAGGCGCAGGACCAACATTAACGTGCTCTCCGATGCACGGGTGAATCAATCACCAACTTGCAACTCCGGGCTTTGTGAAAGTTTCTAAAACCCACAATGCGATTTCGGCCCGTCCCGGGAATCGGACCCGAGACCTCGTGCACAGCAGTCGGCTGTGCGACCACTAGACCAACGAGGTAGTTAATACTTAAGCCTAATTAATACCTAGCTTCCTTACTAACCTAATAAGAATAGACGCTTCTTTGCCCATTCAAGCTACGTTCACACTGGACATCAATTTTTGAGCCAGGTTTATATGTGATTCAGTTTGTCAGATCTTCAAACCCAAAGATGAAATATATACTGGTTCAAACCAAATGCACTTTCATTCATATATTAGAACCGGTGCTAGTGTGTAAGTGCTAGTGTGACTCGCGCATAAAGGGTTCCGTATAATTATATAAGAAAAATTAACGTTTCTGTTACCTATGGCGGCAACGGAAATACATCATCTGTGATGTGTGAACGGGATGTGTGGTCCCGTTTTACCCTTTGGGTACGGAACCCTAAAAATTATACTGAGTTTTGACTTTGAGTTTAGAGATGGGTTCAGACCTCCTCAATTGTCAGCCATAAGCGTGAAAAACTCCAATCTATAGTCAAGCTGAACAACGGGAAGAACTAGTATAATAGTCTTATTAACCTACATGTCATTTACATGAAAAGGTGACCTCAAAACTTTTAGACAGCTCCCGACAAGCTTGTAATATGAATTTCCGCGCTTTAGTGAAAATTAAAGTCGAAAACTGAAAAATTAAGTTCATTAATAAATATATTTCCAACTTAATACTACTTACTATATATGATGGAGATTTAGCTACTGAGCCATATTCAATAAAAAAAACAAACATTTTTACGATAAGAATACAAATTGAACAAAGTGAAATATGAAAAAACTGTTGTGTCTGAACGTACCCTCAATCACAACAACAAACACGTGTAACATCACAGCATTGTTTTTCCGCCAGGAAAACAAACCAAGCCTTTTTAGCCTCTGATGACTTTGTAAGAAATTAAGGATTTTCCTTATCTAATCTAATATTGTGAAGAGGGACACTTTTTTTTGTATATCAAATGCTCTAAAGATTCTTTCACTTGGGAAGCTCTCCCAAGGTTCAAATTCAAGTAGTTTTTAATTTGCTCTTACGGAATGAAAAGGCCTCTTTGAAATTGCAAATTGAAGTTTTTTAATCGATATACAAGAATTTTACAAACCTAGCGTGTTCAGTAAGTGTAAATCATTTACAAACCTTAAAATAAGCAAATCAATGTGAAAAGGCTTTGTTTCGCGCTACCAGGTCAACCTACTCGTGTCTGTCAAATATTACCAATCGAACCTTTCACTATTGTGATAAGGTTGAAAATCGATTGAAGAGAACAATGCAAGTCCGTAGAGAGTCTGTACAGTGATTCCCCTTTGTCAAGCATTCGTAATTGGAGTTCGATATTAATTTGTGCCACGCGGCTTTCAAATGTAACCAATCGAGAATCGAAACCTGTACCCATTAGCAGATGAGATATATCGAGTTGAAATCGATACTCTGTCTTTGTAATTTGAAAACTGTGATCAAAGGTATATCGATATGAAGCTATATGATATAATATATGAGGTATAGATAGATGAAGCGAAATATGAAGACATACTCATGATCTGTCTAGCCTTTTGCTTATTATGTTGGGGTTGTCTACCAGTCCCACTGAATACAACTGAGAGTTTCACATGGAGTGAAAATCCAGTTAACGGAGCCTGGATACCAGGCTTTCTGGTGTCTGAGTACCTAGCGCCTGCCAAAAATGCTTGAATTGCAGCCATCAGGCAATTGGCAACGGGCAACCTGGTTGTGCAAGTTGATAGGCAGTGGCATCAGCTTACACTGGGAGTAGACCCCAGCTTTCTTTAGAAGAGGCTAGATACCTTTTTTTTTTTTTAGTAGCCTTTTTATCGTCCCACTCCTGGGCACAGGCCTCCTCTCACACGGAGAAGGATTGAGCATTAATCACCACGCTTGCTCAATGCGGATTGGTGATTTCAGACTTTATAGTCCAGGTTTCCTCAAGATGTTTTCCTTCACCTTTTATCAGCCATTGGTGTCTAAGATATACTTAGAACTTAGAAAAGTAGCATTGGTACTTGCCTGACCTGGAATCGAACCCACCACCTTATACTTGAGAGGTTGGTGCTTTACCCACTAGGCCACCACGACTTCTTAGATACATGAAAGTTCAAAATTATTGTTGTATATAAAGATCATTTTATGATCTTTTCTGAAGACCTATCCCTCTTTTCGCTATCGAGTTTAAAGAAAGCTGTCCTAATCTCAAAAATCCTTCATAAATCTTTGAGTTCAATATGGTATAAAAACACAGTGATTTAACTCCTTTGATGAATAAATCAACTATTTTGCAACGTATCTCTCTGTGAGGCTAAATAAGCATTAGTTTCTAAAGGCTCATTATGCATGACATAAACTACTCACTTTTAGGGTTCCGTACCCAAAGGGTAAAACGGAACCCTATTACTAAGACTTCGTTGTCTGTCTGTCTCCAGGCTGTATCTCATTAACCGTGATAGCTAGAATGCTGAAATTTTCACAAATGATGTATATCCGTTGCCGCTATAACAACAAAATACTAAAAATTAAAAAAAAATATTAAGGCTGTTGATTTATATTAATTGATTGCAAAATTGTATACTAGTAGCGCCATCTATTAGAAATAATGTGCAACAAAGGTAACTCACACTTGACCATTCCTATTGTACCTTTTTCATAGATAATGGTACGGAACCCTTCGTGCGCGAGTCGAACTCGCACTTGGCCGGTTTTTAGTTTAGAAGCTGATTGTGGCTGTTATTTACCAGCTGTTAAATTATGGGCCTGGGGTCTCATTCTACATTAGGAATTACATAGGAAGTGGTGAGGGGCGGGCGTTTTGGGGGCTGTCTTTTTGTTAAATTGACCTTCAAAAAGTGCTGATTTTCAGCCAACTTTGAATAAACGACTTTTTATCTTTTATCTTTATCATTCTCATTTGGCAGTTCTCAGAGAGGGATATAATTTGGTAAGACTGGCTTGCCCGAGTAGACGGGATGACGACGTAAGATCAGTCACTCCATGTAAAATATTGGTATTTAGGTGCATTCAGCTAAACTTACTTAACCGACTAACAGCTAGGCGGATGTGATGAGAATATGATCGTGAATTATGGTCGGAAAATATCATGAAACTAGCTTCTTCTTCCAAATAAATAAGCCAACGGGTTTTTTATCTAAAAACTAATATTTTTTATCTAAAATATTTTGTATCGAAAACAGAGTAACACTTTGCTTTCGTTAATTAAATATTATAAAACAACAGAATGGAAAATTTTGACAACTGTTAAGAAATTGAAAAACAAATATTTTTACAATAACAATTCAATGGTTGTAATTAACAACAGGAAAATTACTGTTTGTTTTCAAATGTGCTAAAACAATTGTGTTTTTCCTCAATTATGTTAAAGGGCTTTCAAAATGCCACGAAGTGTCGCGCTGGTTACAAAAGCACTTATAAAAGCCAGTATACACATTCATTATTAAAAATAACGCTACATTTTCTTAGATATTTTTCCTTTTTCCAATGATTTTCCGTTTTAACGTTTATACTAATACCAGTGATTCGTCGTCAAATTCCGTCATTAAACTAAATCAACACTACGATGCTCCAACGTAGCGGTTGCAGCAAGGTGGCTTAGGCTCAGCACTTTTCCGCAGGCGGATAATTGTCGCACAAACCGTTCCACCTGTATTTTTGAATAACTGTGCTCTTAAAGTAGTGTCTACTTTCAAGTATCTGGGACATTGGGTCGACGAGTCGCTCACAGATGACGCCGACATGGAGAGGGAGCGCAGAGCGTTGTCGATTCGAGCTAATATGCTGGCCCGCAGATTTGCACGATGTACGGTACCAGTCAAGATCTCTCTATTTAGAGCCTTTTGTCAATCTTTCTACACGTGCAGCCTGTGGGTTAGATATACAAAGAAGTCGTACAACTCTCTGCGCATCCAGTATAACAATGCGTTCAGGGGGCTGATGGGGCTGCCGCCATGGTGTAGCGCTTCAGGAATGTTTGCGGATGCGCACATTGATGGGTTTGCGGCAATTCTGCGCAAGCGAGTCGCGTCCCTGATGCGTCGCGTCGGCGGTGGGGCCAACAGCTACCTGCAGCTTTTTGTCAGCCGGATGGACCATGACAGCTCAATAATGAAACACTGGAACAGACTTCACGTTGAGCACTCTGGGTCATGTCCAAAATATAGATTGAGATAGCTTCCAATAGATGCCCACTTCTTTGATTATAATGGTATTTTGATTTTATTTTTGTTTTGATTCAGACCTCATTCCGATTTTGTTTATAATTTTGATTTTAATTTTATTCTGAATGTGATTTTGATTTTAATTTTAATTTTATTTAAATGTAGATTTTAATTTTGATTTTAATTTTATTTAAATGTAGATTTTAATTTTGATTTTAATTTTATAATATTGGTTTTAATTGTCATTATAGTTTTGTTATTGTTTGTGATTTTAATTTGGCCTATGTATTATTATGAGTGTGAAACTTGAAATAAACGATTTTATTATTATTATTATAAAGCAAACCGAGCGTATACGCGCGACACTTTCCGAGCAGCAAAAATTCCCTTGGTTTATACGTCATCGATGCACTGGTAGTTGTCAATTGTTTGGTATAGCCGAGTGATGTTCCTAGGAAAATAAGCGAATGTGTCACACGTGAAAAAATTGAGCACGTACGCGCGACAAAATCCGTTAGTATAAGACTGCTCTCAAAAAAAATAGTAATGATTGTTATAGATACTTTCGTAGTCCTATTCTCTCTACATAGTATCATTTTACAGCTGTTTTGCACGCAACAGGCAGATGTCGATTAGTTGCTATCGTAAGTATTCGCGCGGCAACGCCCGTACGATGGTCGTGTTGCCGTGCGGAAAATCCGCATGTGAGAGTGCTTGCACTTTTTTAGGTACTTTGTTTATTTATGTATTTTAAAAATATGAATACTAAGTAAATAAAAATAACTCTTACTTTGTAAGATATATTCACTTTGAAGTTGCCCTCTTAAATACATTTTAACCGCGTTTTACACTGCACATAGAAATTTCAGGTTTTCCCTGAAGATAGTACGGAAATTACTCTCGAGCTCCCTGAGTGAAATTTAAGCGAGTTACACGTACAAAATATAGCTTTTAACGTACCAATGTCATATGCAGCACCATTTTTATACAAAAAGGGAAAATATGCTTCTTTTAGTTATTTTTAAAATGCAAAATCTATACTAATATTATAAAGAGGAAAACTTTGTTTGTTTGGTTGTAATGAATAGGCTCAAAAACTACTGGACCAATTTTAAAAATTCTTTTACCATTCGAAAGCTACATTATCCACGAGTGACATAGGCTATATTTTATCCGGGTACGGGCAGTAATTTCCACGGGATGCGAGTGAAACCGCGGGAAAACGGCTATTATACATAAAAATAAGGGAACAAATATAACGACCACCAAAAAATGTTGTGATACCCTTAGATCTATCACCAAAAAAATTTACTTAACACCAAAAAAATAAAGCCTAAAATTGCAATAGTACTACCTATTTTAGTCACAACTTGACTTTAAATTGTATTCGAACACCAAATATAGTAAATGATCACCAAATCTTAGCGACCNTATACATAAAAATAAGGGAACAAATATAACGACCACCAAAAAATGTTGTGATACCCTTAGATCTATCACCAAA
>NWSH02000050.1:13526251-13545091 GCA_002382865.2 Heliothis virescens
TTGTTGTTGTTTTGAGGAAAAATACATATTTTTCTTTATTATTCCTGTTTTCTTATTCAAATATTTTAAAAATATAATTCCCTCACTCTGAGTCATTCCCTCATTTTTANTAGTGATAATTTTTGAGTTCATTTTGTTCAAACAATAAGGTTTGAAACCTTGTTGTTGTTTTGAGGAAAAATACATATTTTTCTTTATTATTCCTGTTTTCTTATTCAAATATTTTAAAAATATAATTCCCTCACTCTGAGTCATTCCCTCATTTTTATTTTTTATTTTTTTTTAAGTATTATAGACAAAAATATGGAGGACCGATAGTCTTAAATAGATCTCTTATAGTTACATTTTTGATTTATGTGAAAAAAACTTCTTAAGCTTACAAAAAAAAAAAATTTGAACAATATCTCAAATTTCGTAATTTCATGACATTTACCCACAAACAGACAATTTTTTTCTGTCGAACTCTTCATTCCTTAATAAATGTTTTGTGTTTGTTTTGTTAAAATATGTAATATACCTACAGACACGATATTTTTACTGTTTTACTATAATATGTTTAGAGGTAAAAAATAAAAATAAATAAATTTGAAGGTGAGTTCTCAATAAACAATTGGAAATTGAAAGTGCTTAGTTTCAAAAGCTTTTAGAAGGTTTCTTGGAATATGCTATTTTATACATAAAAATACATTAATGTTAGCAAAAGAGTAATTGATGATCAGCGGTTCAACCTTTTGCCAAAATTAATTAGTGTAGCACTGATCAGGATTCTGCGAATCTTGGAAAGTTTTGGTAAAAAAAATGGATTTTATTTTCAAACGTTAGTATAATAAGGTTTCGTAAAAATGTAGCCAAAATATATTGAGCTTATTCGGCAACAAAAAATATTTTTGTTTTTCATACAAAGTTATATTTTGCGGTCTCCAAAAAGTGCGATCGGACGCAGTTTCTGAGATATCGCCGATATCTCAGAAACTGCGGTCTGTATCACGTTAAAAATATTTTTCCTAGAAAGTTTATATAGAGTTCCACTGATGAGATTTTTTTCATATTTTCTATACTAACGGTTCAAAAGTTAGAGGGGGTGACTATTTTTACGACTCTTGGAGCAATTATTTCCGAAAATATTAATATTATCATCAAAAAATGATTTTAGTACCTAAACCCCTATTCATTTTAAAATACCCATACCCATCCAACAATATATCACACGATAGGATTGGAATAAAAAAAAATAACTCCCCACTTCACGTGTAGGGGAGGCACCCTAATAAAACACTTTTTAATTGCACTTTTTCGGTGTGTTTGATATACATATTGGTACCAAATTTCAGCTTTCTAGCGCTAACAGTCATTGAGATTATCCGCGGATGGACGGACAAACAGACATGGGGAAACTTAGGGTTCATAGTAAACTATGGATGATGCGCTATTGTGAAGCACTATACCGAATAGCGCAAACTTCGTTCTATTCCTAATCCCTAATCACGCTGAGAAAATTGTCACATACAAGCAAATAACACTTGTTTACCACCATTTATAAACTAAACAAATAACAAACATACAAAAGGTACATAAACTTCGTGACGAGAATTAGAAATAGAGCTCACTTAAGGGTGTTTAGTCAACGGCTGTCCAAAATTGTTTTAGTTTCGACTATAAGATTATGTGAAGATTTCAAGTTCGTCGAAAGTTCTTATTTGCCTTTCAATATGAGGGGTCAAAAACCAAATACAGAATGCAATTTAGATTTTGCCTTTGAACATAATCGTAGCCATATGTCTAGTAAGAAGTTTAGATGAAAAATGGAATCTTAAAGGAGTAATCCCCGTTTTTTAACTTTCGCGACTTGTACACATATTTCATAACCAGCGGGTCTTACTCGCGATTAAATTGTAAAGGTTTACGATACCTTTTTTCTCCCGACGTTTCGGCCGAATTGCACCGATCGTGGTCACGGGTAGACTGGTGATAGCTAGCTAGCCTCTCCGTGAAGTGCAGGGTTTCTCTACTACCCTCACTTGGTCATCACAATTTTCAATTTTTGAGATCGTACTGTCTTCTACCCTACACACTACACTGACAACATCTTTTCGCCGGTTTTGTGTATATTTTTCGCGACGATGACACTTGCTGATGACAGGGTTCTACGATTTTGATAAGCGGTATCCATCTTCACGGTTGAAATTTTTATACCTCTTGATTTCAACCGCTTCCCGCACTATCCTGGAATAATAGTGGCGATCACTCGATAACACCTGAGGTTCGTGTAGCTCGATCCAGTGATTTGGGCCTGACTCCAGCAAATGCTCTGCGATAGCCGACTTGTTTATTTGGCGGTTTTCAGTCTACCCGTGACCACGGTCGGTGCAATTCGGCCAAAACGTCGGAAGAGAAAAGGTATCGTAAACCTTTAAAATTTCATCGCGAGTAAGACCCGCTGGTTATCTAAAATAGGAGTAATCCCTACTTCCCTACTATGATATTATAAATGCGAAAGTAACTCTGTCTGTCTGTCTTTCTGTTACGCTGTCACGCTTTTCAGGCTCCAAGCCTGATTGTTTACTACGACTAAATACCAATGTGTGTCATATTGCTATCCCAAATCATCAGGCGTTTTAACTTAATTACTAATACTTGAAACTTGTTTGTCATTCTAATTCTGTCACCGCCGCGACACATACACGGAATTTATTGTCTTATTTTATATTCTTTTCATTACAACTATTGAAATTTATTTGGCTCCATTGTGTCAAGCGAAGACACACGCCTTTACAAGTGAGCCGATTTTGATGAAATTTGGTACAGAGATAGAATAGACCCTGAGGAACAACATACTTTTTATCCGGGTACGGGAAATAGTTCCCTCGGGAAGCGGGCGAAGCCGCTGGCAAAAGCTAGTAATGTTAATAAAACGTCGATAGGCTTATACTAAACTTAGTTGCATTGGTTGAAGTTGGCAACTCATACAAAGTCCATCCATCTAAGCTTCTAAGCTAATGACTATATTTGTGGCTTTGGAATTTAAAATGCACCAGTTGTCTATAGAACTATTGAATTGAAAGAAGAACAAAGTGGTAGAAAATAGAAGTTAATTCGGATGACTTACTGTCAGAACAGAAAATCAAAGCCCTAGTTGCATTGTTCAGTGCAAATATAATTATTACTAAATAAAATCATCTCATCTGCCAAGCCTTTTTCCAACTACGTTGGGGTCGGCTTCCAGTCCAACCAGCTGAGAATCAGTGTTTTACNGGAAGAACTCGTTAAGACAAAATGGCCACCCATCAACGGACCGACTGCACCAAGCGTTGCTTAACCTTATGATCTCTTAATTACTTAATAATAACTGAATATAAAATAATAAATAAGTCTCCGGAAAAGTTGCTTAGGAAAGGCGTGCCATCATCGTGCACGTTCCCAACAAACTATATACTCGTAGATTTTATTTGAGTGTAAAATGAATAACTGTGCTGTGGTTAAGTCAAATGAATTGTTACTCATTGTATGATGGGCATGACGACAGGACAAATAAGCAAATCCATCTAGTCCGTAATTTAGATTATCGCAAAATATTGGACACGTATTTTTTGTTATTAAAAATCTATGAATAATAACAAAGATAATGAGTATCAAATTTCAGGAGTGGGGGGTCCTGACGTCATGCCTATGTCAAAATTGTACGTAGGCGTGACGTCACGCGCAATTTCAGCGGTCTATAACTTCGTAATTATTTGTTTAGATGAAAAACGAAAAAATACGTATGCAATATTTTTTTATAATCTAAAAGACGGACTAATTAGATTTTTTTAGTCGTCATGCCTATTGTAGGAACGTAAGAGGAGGAGTGTAATGTGAAAATGTAAGAGTGAAAGTGATGACGTGTAAGGTGTGAAAGAGATAAGAGAATAATGTAAAATATTGAAGCATGGAAAAGACTGGAATAGAGACGAGGAAACGGAAGGACGTGTGAAGAGCAGCTAAGACGTTGATCTCAAAATGAATAAAATTTCAGATTATACAAAGAATTGGCTATTTAGTTCGGCTATAATATCCCCTACCCCACATTATTTAATCAAAGTTACATAATATTATCAGAACTTCAACAGTTAATTTGAAACTCGTCCATCCATAATAAATATAAGTCATTTATATCCAACTAAAATGTGAAAACTGTTGATAGCCTTTAAAAGTTTCGCAATAAACGTATCATATATTAATTTTATACACATTCACAAACTGAATTTAAACTTGTTACATGTTAGGTTATTTGTAAATGAAAAAAGTTTTATAGGCTTAGTATATTTTATTAGTCAATCCAATTTTTTTCTACAAAAACGTACGTTGGAGAATACATGCTATCGATGCTGCGCCGGATCTCTCACCGGTTGTGTCGGATTGCCGTCTCATCGGACTATGAGAGTGAGGGAATAGACTGCACCTTTGTTTACGCATACACTTGATAAATGTGAGTAGCTAACTGATTTCCATACAGAAAAGCGACTTATTTTTGCCTTATGTACTACATCATACCAGGGATCCCTTTGATATTTGAGGTGTTAAGGGGCAAACCATTACCGTTCTACCGTAACTGCCAGCCTCACCTACCCGTGGTGCACCCTGCTGAAAACGGGTGAGGATCTGACAACCGACTGGCCGTATAACATCCACATATCACCGAATGGAATATTAAATGCTTTCACAGAGATGGGCATCATTTCCGAAGCTAAAAGAATATCCTATACTGTGCTCACTATAATCCCTCCCAGATTAGGGGGGAGCACTGTATCGCCATAGCCAGTAAAGGCCCTTTATAAGGTTCCGTACCCACAGGGTAAAACGGGACCCCATTACTAAGCCTCCGCTGTCTGTCTGTTTGTCTCCAGGCTGTATTTCATAAACTGTGATGAATGATGTATTTCCGTTGCCGCTATAACAACATACTAAAAGTAAAAAAAAAAAATATTATGGGGGTCCCTCCCCATACAATAAACCTGTGTAACCGCAAATTATAACTTTGTTATTCATATATTTCCATGAAAAACAAAGTTAATAGATACGTTCATTTTTTAGGGTTCCGTACCCAAAGGGTAAAATGGAACCCTATTACTAATACTTCGTTGTCTGTCTGTCTGTCTCCAGGCTGTATTTCATAGACCGTGATAGCTAGAAAGCTGAAATTTTCACAAGTTATGTATTTTCGTTATTAACTAATACTAAAAATTAAAAAAAGATATACATATATGAAGGGGGTCCCCATACAATAAACGTTCATTTTTCATAGATATTGGTACGGAATCCTTCGTGCGCGAGTCCAACTCGCACTTGGCCGGTTTTGCTATCTACACACGACAGCAAATCAACCTACCCGAATTTGCCAAGTCGAACATCAACCTTCTCTGTTCTGATAAGGCTGAAAATGTATTGAAGAAAGACAGTGTAATATAATGTGCTGTCGTCTGTACAGAAAGGAATTCTGGTCAGCTATAAAATAAACGTGTGTTTTAAAATGAAGAATTATTTATCTTTAGACCAGCTAGATATAACATTTTATTTTTGTAAGTTAAACCAAACATCCTAATTTCTACTTTTACCGGACAAAATGCGAAAGCGTTTAAGGGTGTTATGATATATAATATGTATAGCTACATGTAGTAGTAACTCTTTCACGCCAAAACTACCGAATGGATTTTGGTGAAACTCGGCCGATGAACCTTACATGTATCAGATTATCATACCTACTAAGGCTGCTTTTTATCAAGGTGCGGGTATTAGTTCCGATGACTGAAGAAGTAACAAAAGTACACATTTACAAACATCGCTTTTATAATATTAGTGTGATGTGCAAAAAAAGTTTACTCGCCTCAGAATAAACTCTGTTTAATTAATATTTCAAAGTTCGTATTCCATCCAAATAAAGTAAAGAAAAAAATAACTATGTTAAAAAAAAGTGACTTCAAAACTAAAAAATAAAAAAGTGTATTAAAATAATAGGTTTGATGTCGGTGCCTAGTTACTACGTTAGTATTATATTGACTTGGCACCGACATCAAACCTATTATTTTAATAAACTTTTTGTTTTTTACTTTTGAAGTCGGTTTTTTTAACGTAGTTATTTTTATTTTATACTTTTTAGTTTAGTCCTGCATTTTTGTCAGTATATAAAATTTCAGTTCTATCAGACACTGGGAAGTGGCCTAAATACATGGATGACTTGATAAAAGGCAGGTGAAACTAGAAAAATGCTCCTAAAAGGAAAACTAACGGGCCTACCTAAATAATTAGGGTTCCGTACCCAAAGGGTAAAACGGGACCCTATTACTAAGACTTCGTTGTCTGTCTGTCTGTCTGTCTCCACGCTGTATTTCACTAACCGTGATAGCTAAATAAGTTGGATGGGGTACGGAACCCTTCATGCGCGAGCCCAACTCGCACTTGGCCGGTTTTTTTTTTATGGGACCAATTCGAAGTTATTCCGCATCAAACAAAATAAGAATTACGTAAATCGGTTCAGAAACCTCGGAGAAATCGGTGTACGTACATACATAAAAAAAAAAGCCGGCCGAATTAAGAACCTCCACCTTTTTGTTGAAGTCGGTTAAAAATGTTTCAGTTCCTAGTAAAAAATGTGCAAAATCAAAATAAAAAAATCACAAGAAGAATAAATCTCGAACTACAACGTGAAAAGGTTCCACTATTAGAAAATATCTTGTCAGTGACGTTAGTACGAAGAATTTTCAATAAGCCATGATATTACTAGAACATGTTTCAGAGAATGGACCGATAAAACGATGTTCTTTATGATAGCATAGAAATAATGGGACGTAAACAATACTTTTGTAAATAAATGAGCTAACATAAGATAACAAACGGTCGTAAACTTTGGGGTATGGATAGACTCATATGTAATTTGTAGTGAAATTGTGGAAAGGCAAAAGTTTGCGCACTGGACTTGATTTATTTATTTAAGTTACATGGAAAACTTACAGCTATACTTGATTATGAATAACATAAAAATAGTCAACTAGGGGCCAATTACAAGTTTTCGCATAAAGCGGCGGTATTCTCTTTTTTTTGGTGTATAACTCATTTAATATATACACAATCTTAATTAACATAAATATTTACAAATAATTAAAAAAAAATACATATATTAAAACAGATTGAAAAGGAATAAGCGTTAATCACCACGCTTGCTAAAGACAGATTGGCAACTTCAGACTTGAAGTCCAGTTTTTCTTACCATTACGTAGTTTTGTTGTCCAACTTAATCTTTGAAAGTGTATAAAACAATATACCGATACTATAATAGGCAAGTATCAATATTAAATAAAGGAAAGCTTTATTTCAATCATTCTTAATTATTAATTTGTGTTCGTAATTAAAACTGCTGAACACTGAACATTTCCTTGGCGTGAAATGGGTAGAATGACAGTACTTGACATTTTTGCTCTAGGTTATTTACAATTAAATGTTTGAAGCTGCCAAAAGGATTTAATTAATTACTTGAATAGTTAGGCTTCTTGTTCATAGACGTTTTATTGGCGTACAAATCTACGGTCAATTTACTGTGTCGTTTATAGGCACGGCTGTCAGTGTTGTATGGGTCACATGAGTCTCGTAGACATACACGGCAGCACTACGTATCGGCGTCACCTCCATAAGCTTCGTGCGTGCTCATCGGCACGTCATTTCTATGCACTGCACGATTTTTGAAACGGATAAGAATTCGAACTAAGCCACACTTGGCTGTTGTCTTGACCGGTGGCTTTACCGTACCGTGCATATACTTACACGTTTTATTAGGCCTCATGTTCACGTCACGTTTTCTTAAAACAGCCTGCGGTAAAAAAACGTGCCGTGAACAAAAGGCCTTACGGTTTCGTAATTTATCATTGTTCAATTTAATTAATTTCCCATCGGCTTACCTTTTTTTATTTATTCGAAGTTTGCTTAATATTATTTATCTATTATAATTATGTTAAGGCTTATATAATTTAGTAAAATGCTAATATTTAATCGTGTAAAGTTAAAATTTTGCATATCAATGAAGAGTCAATTTTATTGAATGGATGTTCGAAATTATCAACTGTCCAGCTTTTTCCAACTATGTTGGGGTCGGGCTCCGGTCTCACCAGGTGCAACAGACCACCAGTGTTTTACGTGGACCGACTACCGATTTGATCTCATCAGCCCAGTTATCAGGCAAACCAATACCCCTTGCTAAGACTCGTTGTCAGCCGTACAACTGCACAAGCCGTACAACCCATAACAACTGCCAACGACGTTCAAATGACAACCGGGACTTACCGATTTAACCTGCTTTTCGAAAAAATTATAAACTCGTCATGACAAGATCCACTGATCGACCAATTGATTAGTTAATTCACATTACATAATCGATGAAAAAGCTCATCTAAACACCACATTTAAAATTGTCGTGTTCCTTTTTTTTTTTATTATTTGTAGGTAAATATTTATGTTAAATAAGATTGTATATAGTTACTCAATAAACAAGTATTATTTTAAACTAGCTTCTGCCCGCGACTTCGTACGCGGAACATGTCGCTTATGCCAGCGATAACGGGTCGTCAAAATGAAAGATCTAAAACGTCTGATGTCGAATTCTAAGAGCCCGGGGAAACGACGGGTTGCTCGAGACGATTCGAGATGTTTCAGACTTAACATACCATACCATTGCATTGCATTGAACGCCTTTGTAGAATGTATGTATGTATCTATCCGTAAAAGTAAACACTTATCGGAGCTAGTTACGCGTGAGAAAGCTACATAAAGCAATCCGTGTGAAAAACAGCGACACCGTCGCACAACGAAGGGCAGAAACAGCTTTAATTTTCATCGATTTAGCTTAAAAACTGACGGAGTTTCATAGACACTTACCCCCCCTTTTTCACCCCCGTTAAAGCAGAATTTCCAAAAATAGTTATTGCGTCATTCTTAATTTCTAACCAAATAGCTAAATATTAATTTTAATAGAATTAGCTTCAAAACTGACGGAGTTCCATACAAATTTACCCCCTCCTTTTTACCCCCTTAAAGAGCGAATTTCCAAAAAAAAATTAGCCTATATGTTATTCTGATATATAAGCTGTATGTCTGCCAAGTTTCATCTAAATCCGTCTAGTGGATCCTGAGATTAGCGTGTGCAAACAGACAAACAAACATTCAAACATACAAACATACAAACAGACAAAATTTTTTTTTCGAATTCTTACTCTTCTTTCGATTTCTAATAACCCTACATATTTTGTTTTGTAAAAATATTAAATGTACAGACACGATTTTTTTACTGTTTTATTATATATGTGTAGATGTGTAGATGTGTAGATGTATAGATGTATAGATGTATAGATGTATAGATAGATGTATAGATGTATAGATGTATAGATGTATAGATGTATAGATGTATAAATATTTTAATATTTTAATATTTTAATATTTTAATATTTTAATATTTTAATATTTTAATATTTTAATATTTTAATATTTTAATATTTTAATATTTTAATATTTTAATATTTTAATATTTTAATATTTTAATATTTTAATATTTTAATATTTTAATATTTTAATATTTTAATATTTTAATATTTTAATATTTTAATATTTTAATATTTTAATATTTTAATATTTTAATATTTTAATATTTTAATATTTTAATATTTTAATATTTTAATATTTTAATATTTTAATATTTTAATATTTTAATATTTTAATATTTTAATATTTTAATATTTTAATATTTTAATATTTTAATATTTTAATATTTTAATATTTTAATATTTTAATATTTTAATATTTTAATATTTTAATATTTTAATATTTTAATATTTTAATATTTTAATATTTTAATATTTTAATATTTTAATATTTTAATATTTTAATATTTTAATATTTTAATATTTTAATATTTTAATATTTTAATATTTTAATATTTTAATATTTTAAATTGTCGTGTTACATTATGTTTGCTAACATATATAATTGACATTGTTTAATAACATGATTGTTATTTATCATATTATATAATTTTTTTTTTTTAAATATCCGCTGCGTTGGTGAACGCAAACATCGGAAAAATCCAACTAGAAATATTTTTATGCATTTACAATATGGACATGCATATTGGACTGCTCTAGTCTGACATTTTTAGGTCTGTTTGTGTGTCGACATGCCAATAACTATTCGGTGTATGTTCAACTAGACAAACAGACAATGTTGAAGTTTTAAAAACGTGTTTTTTTTCTGCTTATCTTTAAATTACATAAAAAATATAAATGGTCGAAATGAGAACCTCCTCCTTTTTTTGGAAGTCGGTTAAAAATCAATGCCACTTTTCGTTGTAATTTTATAACTCAAGAATGGGCTCACGTATACAAACCAAATGTTTAGGCTTTGTTTGGATTATAGTACCTACATGGTTTGTGTGAAGTTTGCATGAAATCGGTCTAGCGGTTTTTCATTTATCACATTTTTTGTACTTGATTTTAAAGCGGAGCAAAGTTCGCCGGGTCAGCTAGTGATCTATATCTTTAACAAACATATAAAAAATTGAATGAATTGGTCTAATGGCGTAAGATATAAGGAGCTCCCACCAGAGGCTTCACCCATGTCTCGTAAGATCCATTCCACGCACACTCCAATGAATGAGCCATCTAACACCGAAAGAACATTCAACTGGGCTCAGTAGTTCCTAAGATGATGATGATGATGATGGCCTCCTAGCCGATTATCGGCCACGGCGGCTGTTCTCATATAAGGAGATCAGCCAGCTGCGCAGGACATATTATAGTGCACAAGCATTTGCGCAGACACAGGTGCACTCCCTATTCCCTCACTCTCATAACCCGATGGGACGACAATCCGACACGACCGGTGAGAGATCAGGCACAGGTCCGACATTAACGTGCTCTCCGATGCACGGGTGTATCAATCACCAACTTCCAACTCCAGGCTGCTTTGTGAATGTTTCTAAAACCCACAAAGCGATTTCGGCCCGTCCCGGGAATCGAACCCGAGACCTCGTGCTCAGCAGTCGGCTATGCGACAACTAGACCAACGAGGCAGTCATTCCTAAGATAAACACATACAAAGAAACAAACTCTTCAGCTTTAAAATTTGGATATTACAATTTAGTATGGACATCACAAAATAATTATAAATAAATATTAAAAAAAAAAACGCAAATGTACGCATTTTTCTTTCCAGGCGTAACTTTGATAACAGCTTAGTACAGTCACATTAGTTTTCTAGCACACAAGCCAGCATATCCAGCGACTCAAACTGGTAAGTTCTTTAATACATTTTCAACTTAATCTCTAAAGCATAAGGTTCACTGTCGATTAAGAAAATCGAGTCACATTTGTTTTCTAGTACATTAATCTCGTTCAACTTTCCCTTCAAGGATTTCCTTCCTCTTATCAAAATTAGGATTTTATCTCACTGAAAGGTTTTCTTTGAAAAGATGAATTAAAAATAATGGAACGACTTGTGAACGTAGAATGGTTCCTGTTATTTTATACTGGCAGTATCGTTTTGGCCTATGGTGTCTGGTTAGATTACTTTCAGAGGTAAATAAAGGTAAAGAAATTCAAGATGATTTGTAATTATAGCATTTTTACCAGGAAACTAACCATTACGTAGGCGTGGGGCTGTTGGCGGTAAGTTTCGGGTGCCTCATTGTCCTTCCGTTTCCTAGGAGACGACAGGCCCGTGTAAGCATCGAACGTTCCCCGTGCTCTTCAGAGAGTCATTAACCCCGGCGGGGTCCACTAAGGCCAAAGCCTGCGGGGGCTGCGGAATTGTTTGAAATAGTAACCGCGGCCCTGGTTCAATAAGGAGTCAAGAAGGAACACGGTTCTGATGATTTGCCACCGAAAAAAAGTGGTTTACAACTTCACAACTAACAACTTGGTGCACCCGGGTAAAAAAGTAGTCTTTTATAACCGTCCGTTTATTGAGAAACAATAAACGGACTAAGGGTCATGGCACATTGTACCGGCACCGCTCCAACCCGGCAAATAACGTGTCATTTAAGTTTGAACATTGAATTGTATGACGTATGATATATTTCATATTGTTAGATAGGAAACCGCGCGCTGACAGCCCGCCGTTGGCTTTTTTGTTTTGACGTTATGAAATACGTCATACGTCATATGATTTAATGTTCAAATTGAAATGACACGTTATTTGCCGGGTTGGAGCGGTGCCGGTACAATGTGCCATGACGCTAACACTGATTTATTTTTTTAAATCAGTCAAGTAGTTTTTTTTATGAGTACGTTCAAGCAAAGAAACAGCCTCTACAGCTTTACAGATTTAAGCATTTTTTTTATCAATTTATATAAACTATGCCTACTTATATACTTTACAGATGAAGTTTAATATCAAGAATAGAATTTGTGCTTGTCGAATATTAATAGCTAGCTTATCCAAACTATAGCAGCAATTACATCCCGCAGGATACATAATACAATAACATAATATTAGTACCATAATCTGTCTTTTTTCAATAGACTTTCAACCTTATCACAATACCGGAAGGTTAATATTTCATTGGTAAGATTTGACTTTATTTTGTTGTCTTATGTATACCTACTGAGTAAGTATTATGTCCGAGTCACACTTAATATTACCTTATAGCGAGAGTCCGGATATGTTTGTTTATTGATGATATTTTGCTTTTTAAAAGGGGACATCAAAATGACGTCGGTCCCAGAATTTTGCATAAAAATAGCTTTTAACAAACTGTAATTTTGATGTATAGGTACAGATGCCAGCAGGTCAACGTACCCGAATCTGTAAAATTTTACATATCGAAAATTAACCTCCCACAATTGTGATAAAGCTGAAAATACATTGAAGATTTTTTTTTATATTGGTAGGTTGACGTGCTGTTATCTGTACGTGCCAATTTTACCCAACGGGTTTTACCAATATCATGCAAAATGTAAACTTTACGTTAAGAAAACAATATATTTATTTCAGGATAGGAAGAAGAATAATGTTCCGCTACTCAAATGACAGGTGATGTCAATGTAGCTTACTTCCTATAAAATATATATTTACTTGATGTTATAAATTGTCTGCGCTGTGCGTGTCTAAAGAAATGACAAACTTTGGCCCAAACATTGATTGAGCGATGGCGCCAATATACATAATGTGCGCTCAGAGCAATTTTTGCCGCTTGAAGCGAAAATTCCGAACGACAAAAATCTGTCTAAAGATTTTTAAGTATGTAGTCCGGTCAAATTAGACATTCGGTCTACATTAATTCGCAACAAGCTGATTTTTGGTACACTTGTTCAAAAGCCTATTATAAACAAAACCTGAAAGTTCCCCATGATTCCCCTGTGTGGAAAAAAAGTTATTCAAGTTCAAATGTCAAAAAAATATGTTTTCATCATCAACATCAAGATTTCATCTGTTACAACTTTTTGAATCGCTATATCTCCGAATCGGTGGCTTGTAGGAAAAAAAAATATTGTACATTTTTATAGATAATTTCATGATCTACAATTTTAGTCTGATGTACTTTTATGATAAAACTTACAGTTAAGCTGTAAATCGCGAAAAACATATTTTCTTGACATTTGAACTTGAATAACTTTTTTTCCACACAGGGGAATCATGGGGAACTTTCAAATTTTGTTTATAAAAGGCTTTTGAACAATTGTACCAAAAATCAGCTTGTTGCGAATTAATGTAATCTCGCTGAACATTTTTAGTCTAATTTGACCGGACTAATGGTTAGTTGTCAGTGGTGATACTCAAGAAAACGAGCGGGAAATCTTTTAGGGTGCTTTTGATGTAATAGCTAAGCTCTAAAACTATGTGACCGTTTCCTCTGATACTAATCTACGTAGAGGTGCGAGCAAGATGTGCTATGAAGATGCGCCGCCGCAAAGTAGCTGCGCGAGGAAGATGCATAGCTCGAGTATGCAATGTATCGATAGTAGGGAAGCGGCGTGGGCAACCATCTATAGCACACATCCATAGCGCGCATCTTTTCATATAAAAAAGATATCTTAGTTGAAACCGTTTCCACCAGTGCTAAGCTATGTATACCAATGAATATGATTGGTGGATGCCAAACGCATCCACAGCAACGTAGCATAGCAAATCTCTGGTGGAAAAGCAACCTTAGTATGAAAGCGCTGCATGGCTGTTTTTTAAGGAATCTCATGATTGTTACCAATATTGGCATCAAGGTCACCACCCTAAATGAACTATCAAGGCGGAGGGTGAAGTTCAAGGGCGGTAGTGGAACGGGGCTTTAACGACGCTTTTGACCGCGACCGTAATCTTTCATGATGAACTAATAAAATGTATGAACTATGGCAAATGTCTCAAAGGTTAGTTAGGCCATTATTAAGTTATTATAGTAGTATAACAAAACAAAGTTTTGAATGAAAGAATTTCTGCCGCTAATTGTTTGAAAAAGAAGTTTTAAGAATCTAATCTAATATAGGTATATGAATATTTCATTCTAAAAACTTTTTTTTATCTAATTTGCTGAGGAACCACAAACCGTGCATTTTACATCTATGTTTTATAAATAAAAAACCGAATTATCCAATAAAAGGATATAAAGATAGTCGTCAAGACTATTCAGATCCGACTTACAAAATCTCTCTATACTTAGACTTTCACAAAATTGATTTTCCTAGATCTAAAATTCATCTAAAAATTATGACGAATTCTCTGAAAGCAGTTTATGTTCAAAAGTATTTCATGTGAGAGCTTTCATATCAGACTAAATAAATGATCACCCAACAATTTCCTAACACCTAAGTCACATTTACTGAAATTATAAGGAAATATAGACGTGAAAATGTGCTTAAATATCATCAAAACATGCAAACAAACAACCAAAACAATAATACATCTAAGACTTCGCGCATGCGTAAACGGAACAACTGTAGTTTCATTCAGCATTTCAGTCTTAATAAAGCTGTCGGTGATACCACCTGCCTCTTTCTCCCAAAACTTTTCGAAACTTTTCAACTTTTTCTCAAAGTAGTGAAATTATTTTCCGTAGTGGTGATTACTGTGACAATTTAGTGGTTATTAGTAGATATGTGTGTGAGTGTTACTTTATGTGGTTATAAGTTAGTGTTTAAGTGAAATAATGGATTTGACGTTGAATTGTTGAGTTTGTGCTTAACTTTGGATTGAATTTTAAAAACAGTAAGTTTTTAAGTTTTTTTTTTGTATTTTTTAATTCTTTATTGACAGAATTAGGAAGTTATGTTACTCAAAAAAAAGTGAGGGCTGGTGTTAGATTAAAATCTCACTTTACTAAAGCAAGGTCAATAAAGATATTTATTTATACTCGTAACTATAAAGGAATATATAATTTATCAAATAATAGATGAAATATATTTTTTTTATGAAATAACCAAAAGGTTTAGGATGTACATATTATGTCAGACAGACATAATATGTCAATGTTGCTACTTAAGTACTAAAACTGAAACTTTCAGTATACTATGCTGAAAGTTTCAGTTTTAAAACAATGCTTTAGGAGCCGATTGCTAATGGCTTTGAAGATTCTATATAAATCATCCTGGGGACAAAAATTGCTTCGTACTTATTACAGTTCCGTGTTAAATATTAGGTTGTGTGCTGTTATACAAAAATCTAGGTCCTTCTACGAACTTAGGGATGGTCCTACAGTAGACTATGCTAATATCGTTTTTTTCTTATATTCATGACCAATGTACAGAGATATGTAACATTTTTCATTTCAAATTTTCCATTGATCTACGTATAAAAGGCGTCTCCCCAGATAATTTTCACTAACAAGGTTTCACTTCCCAGATTACATTGCCACACCGATCAAATATACGTCAGGATCAAGTACTCTATCTGTCAGTTTTACAAATTATTTCTCCATGTTTCCTGGTTTCCTTGCACGGGTTGAATTTATCTCTGTAATCGCACCTACGTGGTTGAAATTGGTTAGAACATTTTTTCTTATTAGGTGATCGCCCAAAATAGAGCACAGTCATGAAAAAAGGTTTTTGTACCACTTTTAGGCTTTGTTAATTCAGTTTTTGTATAAAAGGTCTAAAGGACTGGGTGTGAAAGAGTAAACAATGAAGTAACAAAAAATATACGTGGGTTTTATCAAGTCTTTTATAGGTTTGGGTGTATATAAAAAGGGCGGTTTATTGGGTTAGATTTTTGGGTTGTTTACTTAATTTTTTACGCAATTCCGTCCGATGGTATTTTGAGTTGTTTTATTTTAATTTTTCATAGAAGGGCCTCGAGTTGCTTGGCTCATTTATATTTTATTCAGATGTGTATATATTTTGTGTTGGGTGTATGTGTGTTTATGTGAGTGTACGTGTCAGGAGATTTCGTAGAGTGTACATTTGTACAATTATACGTAGCAACACCATGAAAATCTTTGATTGAATGACTTAATTTCATGATCTACCATACAACATGCAAAAGTATGTGTTAATCATCTTACTGCGGAAATCAATATTCTGTTTATCTCTGGATTTGCTTACTAGAGATAGAATTTTGACATAAGCCCCATACAAGTAATGTCAAATTGGTATCACTGGTAAGCAAATCCAGAGTTAGATAGGTTATTGGGAACGGCCGTTATTTGATCCGGCAATAAAATATTTTATGGGATACAAAGGAACAGACCACTTCGACATAACGCCTGCATTTTATGTTGTAGAAGTATGTACAGACATATCTACAGACATATACATACGTTTAGCAAGGGTCGTGTTAACAATGATCTGAGTCCAAGAAAAGGAAAATTTATAGCCTATAGAGGCTTTGCAAATTTATTTACTCCACTGCGCTATTTCACGCACCTAGGCATAAAAAGGCCTATTAGGTATCGTCTAAAAAGGTTTTTCATGGATGCCTTTTTCGGAGTAGGTTCAGAGTTTAAATTTTAAGTAGCAAAAAAGATCAAGGTCACATTTACATGGGCTGCGGAATTATTCGTGCCAGTTAACGTGTCCCTGGTACACAAAAGGGTCCAGAAGGAATATGGTGGGTTTAATTCAGTGAGAGTCTAGCACCCCCTCTCGCTGTACTCACAGCGGGTCATTGATTTCCTACCAAGTCTCGTGATTGGTGAAGCCGCCGTGAATAAAACTTGCAAGTTAGGAGTTCTTTTGATATATGGCCAGAACTTGGATTATCACTATGTCAGAAAGTTTCGAAAGTCCTCTAGGGTATCAAGTAACCCACTAATTGTGTTGTGGAAGTCAACTAGGCTTTCGCTCCAGTATAATGTAGATTTATTACGAGTTAGCCTGATAATAAATGGTAATAATATTCGAGAAATTTCCTAACTTACTGGAAATAATGTGACCGACATTTTTATGATATTGTTATGTCTCTGTTAGTGCTCTTTGTATAAAACAGTTTGAAATCATTCGTAACGTTTTTATAGAAGAAACAATTATTTTGTTGATTTCTTTTTCGTTTTCACGGTAAAAGTACAAATAATGTTTAATTTTGTTGAAAACGGATTATGAAAACTTATGACAGCTATTTTTTACCGGGATTTACGCAGTAGTTCTCTCCGGGTACGGGTAAAGCCGTTCCATAGAATTCTTAGGAGTTTTAAGGAGGATCCACGAATTTATTAATTTTATTTCTATACTAATATTATAAAGAGGTTTTGTTTGTTTGGTTGTAATGAATAGGCTCAAAAACTACTGGACCGATTCTAAAAATTCTTTCACCATTCGAAAGCTACATTATCCACGAGTGACATAGGCTATATTTTATCCGGGTACGGGCAGTAATTCCCACGGGATGCGAGTGAAACCGCGGGAAAACGGCTAGTGTTAAAATAAAACATTTATAGATTTTATAATGCTTTTGATTATTTATTTTTTTAACTAAAATAGGTATTTATGTATAATTTTACATATATTTACTTCATCATCATCAACATTCTAGTAAAAAAACTTCAACTAAAAAGCGTCATTTATCTATTACTAATATTATAAAAATATTAGAAGAGTTTGTTTGTTTGTGCGTCTAATCTCAGGACTACTGGTCCGATTTGAAGAAATTTTTCAGTGTTAGAAGCCCATTTATCGAGGAAACCGCTGGCGGAAGCTAGTAATTTGTTATATTTTCCCAAGTTATTTGCGTACTTATAAAAAAACTTGATTTTACTAAGAGCAAAAAAAGGAAAATATTGGAAAAGATATTTTATCTGAAAAATAATTATGCAACAAATATTGTGTCACATTATTGTAATGAAACTGAATAATGTTAGAATTTAATTTGTTATTACTTTCAGCCCATAAAGATCCATAGCCATTACTTGACATTTAGGTATACTCACTATTTATTATATAAGTCAATTTAAGTTAATCTTTTATGTAATACATTTTTTCTTCTTGATAATTTTTATTCTCTAGTCCCCGCACTATGGGAGTGCTTCGTGAATAGGTAACTATTTTTTTTATTTGAATCCCACCTGATGATGGCGCCTAGCCGATTATCGGCCACGGCAGCTGTTCTCTATATAAGGAGATCAGAAGCAGCGCAGGACATATTATGTGCGCATTTGCGCAGACACAAGGTGCACTTCCTATTCCCTCACTCTCATAACCCGATGGACGGCAATCCGACACGACCGATGAGAGATCAGGCGCAAGGACCGACATTAACGTGCTCTCCGATGCATGGGTGAATCAATCACCAACTTCCAACTCCGGACTGCTTTGTGAATGTTTCTAAACCCAACAAAGCGATTTCGGCCCGCCGGGAATCGAACCCGAAACCTCGTGCTCAGCATTCGGCTATGCGACCACTAGACCAACG
>NWSH02000050.1:13597405-13639348 GCA_002382865.2 Heliothis virescens
CTGTGAGACCGTGCGC
Source organism: Heliothis virescens (assembly GCA_002382865.2). NCBI lineage: Eukaryota > Metazoa > Arthropoda > Insecta > Lepidoptera > Noctuidae > Heliothis > Heliothis virescens. Next base: position 13,597,422 of record NWSH02000050.1, read on the forward strand.
GGGTATAGGAGTTACAAAAATTGGCGCGGGTATAGGAAGGTTAAATATTAAGAGCACTTTTAAATAAAATAACACAAACAACATGTAAAGAAAAATATTTCTCCTACAAGAGTCTCGACTTGAGGTCACATCCAGTGCAATAATGTCCCAGAAAATGGTACTGCGGTAAAAATTAAATGTCAGACGAGCGTTGCAGATAATATTTTGCAAAGTAAAGTGGATAAATAAAAATTAGAACTTTTGTCCTGATAAGCGCGATATATAAAATTTAGATTTTTTTATAGGCATTTGATATTCATTGCTATGGTGGGTGCTTAATGGATTGAATATTTTTTTCTTTAATGTAGAAAATAATAAATTAAAGATGAACAAACTAAACCTAAGACAAACTCCAAATAATAATAAAAATTGCTACATCACAATAATCGCGCCTAAAACATACCTAATTTAAAACTATATAATACCTAGGTATGTATAAGAATCATGTCTTCTAATTTATTTATAATAAGAAAAAATAAGCTTATATACAGGACACTACTTTCATAGGTACTTGAGACTAATAATAATCCATAGGTTTTATGTGTATGTTCCGTCTCACGTGGCAGGTTGGCCTAACCAGACCACGGGACTATAGAGTCCCGGATTTTTGGAAGGCGAACGTGGGGCCAAAGCCAACACGCTGAAGCCCTTTTGAGACAACTATAATGAAAATGAAGGCAACACAAAAATAATTGGCCTAATTGTTACCAGCGTTCTATAGATAAATAGATTGTATGTACATGACTAGGGTTGGAATTTAATAAAGCCTGAAGCGTAATTGACAAAACGAGGGTACATTAACTTGGAGTTGATAGGCAGACTCTTCCTTGACAAGGAAAATACACATAAATACAGTTTATATCTAGACCGGTTTTTTTATATAATGGGGACAGCTTTTCACACACAGTTGGTTAGCCCTATGGTAAGCTATTGATTAGCTTGTGTTATGGTAGCACCCATAACACAAGCTAATTAAAAAACCAGTCTACGACCCCACCACACAACTGATAAACTTACATACCTATCCCAACTAATAATATAAATGCGAATGTAACTCTGTCTGTCTGTCTGTTACGCTTTCACGCCTAAACCAGTGAGCTAATTTTGATAAAATTTGGTACAGAGATAGAATAGACCCTAAGGAACAACATAGGCATACTTCTTATCCGGGTACGGGAAATAGTTCCCTCGGGAAGCGGGCGAAGCCGCTGGCAGAAGCTAGTATATTTATAAATAGATACGACATATTTCTTATAACACCCATACCACAGCCAACAAACATGTTCACTTGACCGTACCGGGAATCGAACCTGGGACCATCAGTTCGGCAGTCCGACTTGGTGACCATTGCGCCAACGAGGTCGTCAAGATATTATAAAGAGGATTGGTTGTTTGTACCCTGAAGGCTACGAAACTACTGAACCGAAAAATACCTCTCCTCTTTTCTCCCGACGTCTACCCGTGACCACGGTCGGTGCAATTCGGCCGAAACTTCGGGAGAAAAGAGGTATCGTAAACTTTTACAATTTCATCGCGAGTAAGACCCGCTGTTTATCTAAAATATGTGTACACGTCGCGAAAGGTTAATTATAGAATTAATTGCTTGTTAGGAAAGCTACTCTATCCCCGTATGACTCAGGCCGCAGGCCTATATTATTTTAAGACAAGTAACACGAGAAATAGTTTCCATGGTAACCGGGTGAAACCGCAATATATAGTTACTCATAATATTCCCTCGTTAATATCGACGGTGGAAAGGCTATTTAGTTTAAGCGACATTTTTGCAACTTTACAGGAGAGCCATTTAAAGTTTAAAATTTCCGAAAAAAAATCATAAAAACAAAACCTCTTCAGCTATTGGAACGGAGTAAACTTAATTTAAATGAATTTGAAAACGTCGAGATGTTGATGCTTATCCCTACTTTATATTATAAATCGGAAAGTGAGTTTGTTTGTTTGTTTGTTTGTTCCGCTTTCACGCCTAAACCAGTGAGCCGATTTTGATGAAATTCGGTACAGAGATAGAATACACCTTGAGGAACAACATCGGCTACTTTTTATCCGTGTACGGGAAGTTGTTCCCTCGGGAAGTAATATTTTTAATACGCACAGAGACAGTTCGGTACATACCATATAAAACGGACCTTAAATTAAGAAGATAAATGTCGCTTAATACAAATTGCCCTAAGCCACTTTTTTTCAGGGAACGGAAAAAAGATTTAAGTCACTTCTTAACTACAATTGGTAAAACATAAGCGACTGAAGCGACACTCCATGTCGTATTTTGTTGAAAATGTATGGAAATAAAAATGATTTAAGTCACATGTCAATATGAAATAGAAACAAGGAAAACGCTTTAATCGATATTGAATCTTTTATCTGAGAAAGGGCTACTGATTTATGTCTCGGTTCTTTAAATCATTGTATAGTTCAAGTACAGACGACAGCAGGTCAACGTATACGAATCTGTCAAATTTTACCAATGGAACATTAACCTACCTACATTGTGATAAGGTTGAAAATCTATTGCAGAAATTTGACAGATTGTGGTAACTTGATGTGAGGTCGTCTGTACATTAGTAAAAAAAATATGCAAAAATGACGTCATATAATACACTGTCACTTTGGAAACCACCCAAAAATAGAGATGTTTCAAGCGCCAAAAAAGTGCTCAGATTTAAATGAATCCGGCATCATTCGACGGAGAAAAAATTGCTGATTCCGAATATGTATATAACTCAATATCGCCCAAAATGTCGCTTAAACCAAATAGCCTTTCCACCGTCGATATGTACGTCCAAGTTGGAGCATTGTAAATTTTTGAATAATAACTGTAAAACTTAAGTTTGTTTGTTTATTTCTAAGCAATAATCCATAGAAATTTCTGGAAATGATACAGCTTAACATTTTAAAATCCTTCTAATTGATAAGGTTCTTTAAATTGACCTGTAAATCTGCGCTGAAAATAGTTTTTTTTTAAATACATATTTCTGAAATAATAAGGATATTTTAAGGTATTTTGTACGCTATTATTATTTTTAAAATTACTCAAAATAAGTCCAGTATTACGTGTTTTTATTCGTAGAAAATATTGTACTCGTATTTTTAGAAACAGTTCAATTACGTTGTTACCTCATACTTTTTTGTAAGAACTGCAAATAACTTTTCCTAAGAATTAAAGAACCCACGCAAGTTCTTAACTAAATTGAATGAGGATCATAAACAAGTAATAGACATGACTTTTGATGTACAGACGCCAGCACATCGCCTTACCACAATCTGTCAAATTTCTTCAATAGATTTTCAACCTTATTACAATAATGGAAGGTTGATATTCGATTTCTGAAATTTGACAGATTGGGGTAGGTTAAACTGCTGTCGTCTATACATGTTTTTTTTCAACATGACATAATATTCGCCTACCTATAATAAAATTATCCTTAAAAGGCTATCACAAAATTAAATATCTAATTAATCTCAGCCTAGCCCATCTTTATAAGGGTTCCGTACCTACCGCAAAATGGGATATTACCGATACTTCACTATCCATTTATTCGTGTTCTATATATATATATATATATATATTTTTTTTTTTTTTTTACAAACTTTATTTTATTTGTTTTAATCAATAATATATACAATCTACATATATACAAACTTAAATTACTAAATTAAAATTTTTTATATTTTTTAAGTAACATTAAAGTCGGACACCATTTTCGAATTTAAACCCTGTTACGTTATTTTTACCACAGAAATATTTTCTAGCTACTGTCAAGAAGTTCAGAATTGAAATGGATAGCTATTTAAGTGGCTTCCAGTAGCTGAGTTATTTTCAATTCACCTCACGCAAGTATTTCTGTTCCTTGTCCATTCCATTCTTAGGCATCTTTATATAGCATTGTGGGTAATCTATTTTGCGAGCGCATTTATATTTAAGTTTATTTTTTTTGTGTTGTGTGTTATGAAAGTGACCACGTCCCACTATGTGAAAATTGTATTTGAAACTTAATACTCCTTCAAATGTTTTGTCACTGTGTTCATAAAGAAAACTAAATTGTTGCTTAAGTAAAAAACAATAAAAATAATTAAGGTGATTAAGATGATGATTGATTGAATCAGGATTCAATTTTTTTCGGCGGCCAGGGATAGGGGTCCTGACGTCACGCCCATGCAAAAATCGTACATAGGCGTGACGTCACGCGCAATTTCAACGGTCTATAGCTTCGTAATTATTTGTTTAGATGAAAAACGAAAAAATACGCATGTAATATTTTTTTATAATCTAAGACGGACTACTTAGATTTTTTGGTCGTCATGCCTTTTTTCAGTGATAGGGTCGCGGTTTTCTTTTTGGGTACGGACTTCTAAAAACTCCGAGTGAGTTATGTCAGAACATTGTTAGAATATTTAATATTTTTTTAGAACAAATCTACTCATCACAAGTTATTAGTTCAGAGACCATTTTCTTCTGAAATCACCTGTCTCACCTTCATAAACTTGAAAAAATTATTTACATTAGTTTCTATCACGTACAATCAATTCATCTTAAATTCTAAAACACGAATATACATTAAAAACTTTAAAATTGTGTTTTGTTACGTAAAATGAAAACATGGCATGTATTTTTTTCCATTATTTTTTCCATTTAAAACCTTTCAAGAATATTGTTTTTTGTTTAAAATATTGCTCATTCAAATCTTTCATAAAATTATGCCACATTTTTTTTCAAAAATGAAAACTTTCTAATTATTTTTAAATTTATGAATGTATACATTAAAAGTTAATTTATTAAATTCAATTCAAATGAAACCAATTTATTTTACCCATATTTTAAGAGCGTCAAAAGTCAAAGTAGCGGTATGGTTTTATGAATTCAACGTTTAATTTGAAAGCCTTCTTAAGGGACGACCGATTTTAACTAGGGATCAAATCTCTTAATTAGCTTTAAAATAATAACATAATTCATGAAATCGTAAAATTTTCTGTATATAGGAAAATCTGTTAGCTTGAAAATGGTTTGTGAATAAGATACGAATACATTTTTCGAAAGATTTTTGCAAATCTTTTCTTCTTTTCAAAAAAAGGCAAACATGACTTTAGTTGAGCACTATACAACATTCTAAGATAATAGGTTTTTAAAGATAGAATGTACAGGGCGTCTATACATAGGCAACTTGATTAAAAATATTTTTTTTATTTCATATTAACCGTTGACCTGGACGTGTGTAGACCATTTTTTACTAGCTTCTGCCAGCGGCTTCACCCGCTTCCCGAGGGAACTATTTCCCGTACCCGGATAAAGAGTAGCTTATATGTTAATCTGATATAAAAGCTATATGTCTGCCAAGTTTCATCAAATCCGTCCAGTGGATCCTAAGATTAGAGTGTGCAAACATTCAAACATACAAACAGACAATTTTTTTGTCGAATTCTTTTGTCTTTTTTAATTTCTTAGTAACCCTACATATTTTGTTTTTTTACTGTTTTATTATATATAGGTATACTCGTATGTCTAGATATAGATTAAAACTTATTACACCACCATTGTGTTCTGATGCCAAACAAACTAAAACCAATAGGCATTCTTTTTACGGTCATAAAAAAACTGTCATTTTTATAGCCCATCTAATGTATCAATGATATTTTACCAGTTTTTAGGGTTCCGTAGCCGAATGGCAAAAAACGGAACCCTTATAGATTCGTCATGTCTGTCTGTTTGTCCGTCTGTCTGTCCGTCTGTCTGTCCGTCCGTATGTCACAGCCACTTTATTCCGAAACTATTAGGACTACACAGTTAAAACTTGGTAAGTAGATGTATTATATTGAAAAAATAAAAAAATAATAATATTCGGGGGGGCTCCCCATACATGAAACAGAAACTAAAAATTATTTTTTTTGTCAAACTTATAGGTAATAAGTACGTTTATTTTTCATAAATTATGGAACGGAACCCTTCGTATCCGACTCGCACTTGGCCGGTTTTTTATTCAGAGTAATGTTCGTGACTGTATTGGTGAACTACTCTATCATTCATGTAACCGCATATCATTGTCACGCCCCTGAAATTGCGTATAAACGGACCGCATAATCTAGGCTGTGTGAAGGCACTCATTTTGGGGACTATAACTTTGCCAAAATTAGACTTAATTTTGTTAATGTGTGTTTGTTTGTTTAATTACGTTTTTAGTTTAAAGGTCTTGCTCTTCCATCCACTAAAAATCCTACTAATATTATAAATGCGAAAGTTTGTGAGTATGTATTTATGTGTATGTATGTTTGTTGCTCTTTCAGATAAAAACTACTGGATGAATTTTGATGAAACTTAGCAGAAATCTAGCTTGTATATTAGAATAATACATAACTACGTTTCGTTCGGGTACGGCAAGTAGTTTCCTTGGGATCCGGCTGAAACCGCTGGGATAAGCTAGTAAAAATATGGGTTTAATCCCAGATAAGCTGACTGTTATGCTTTACTTACTGTACTCATAGTTTGCACTGACAACATGACACTTTGATGGTGATAAGCTCGTAGACAGCAGCTGGATGCTAATTTATATTGCCATTGAAAAGTATATTTAAACAGGAATACTTAAGCTCCATTTTCGAATAATATAATATCATGTATATTTTTTGTGTGTTGGCGGTAATATGACCTTAACTCGAAAAAATATATACTTACCATAGACAGAGCAATGGAATTTATATCCATGGAGTTATTCGCTTAGGATTGAGCAAATACTAAAGTAAATACATAATAAAGTTCAAATTATAACCAAAACCACAAAATAATCCTGGCTGAACCAATTTTGTTGGTTATTATATTAGTATAATAATACTGTAAGTTAAATTAACCCAATCATAGCGTGGTAATAAAGCCGGGTCACATTGTGGTTGATAAATTGGCCGGAGCGATTAGTGTCGCTTCTTTAGACAACATTATTAATCTTTGGATACCTTGTCGGGATTAAGGTTGCAAATAATTATAATAATTTTTAACGATTCTGATATAATATAGGTCATAAATTTTTTTTTTTGTCATATTTTGAGAATCAGCCTTTTTTTTGTGGCTATGAGCAACTGAGGAATTCCTCGAAGCGCAACTGTTTTGAAGCGCACCGACTAAAAGGTGCGCTACGAGGAATAATAAAGGTGCGCTTCAAAAAAGTGGCGCTTCGATACCTCGGGCAACTAGGTATCTATTAATTTTTGTAACTATCGCCTCATTTGTATAAGGGACACTGCCTCGTTGGTCTAGTGGTCGCATAGCCGACTGCTGATCACGAGGTCTCGGGTTCGATTCCCGGGACGGGCCGAAATCGCTTTGTGGGTTTTCGAAACTTTCACAAAGAAGCCCGGAGTTGAAAGTTGGTGATTGATACACCCGTGCATCGGAGAGCACGGTAATGTCGGTCCTGCGCCTGATCTCTCTCCGGTCGTGTCGGATTGCCGTCCCATCGGGTTATGAGAGTGAGGGAATAGGGAGTGCACCTGTGTCTGAGCAAATGCTTGTGCACTATAATATGTCCTGCGCAGCTGGCTGATCTCCTTATATGAGAACAGCCGCCGTGGCCGATAATCGGCTAGGACGCCATCATCATCATCATAAGGAACATACTTTGTACCTTGGATTTATTTGTTAAACAAGATACGCGTGAAAAATATAACCCTTCTTAGCAGTCGAGTAATTGGTCGTAGTTTTAGTCCACTGTTCCAATTTAGTAGTTAGTCCAATAATCTTGATGGTAGCAAGATATTATTAAAGAAACTTTATATTACTGCTTTACCCTTTCAGCAAAATACGAGTTATATTATAGCTACTTTCTGCTATACTTTTCAACAACCATCTGTTTTCATAAGGCCTATGCGTGACCTTTGTAAGTTATATTGAAATCTGGGGGGTGATTTTCTAACGCAAAACATCTTTACAACCAAGAAATCATCGTTGCAACGTCTATAAGTGCGCGATCGCAGCGCTATAACGATGTTGACGGCGCGACATAGAACTAAAATTTGGTTCCAAATGTATGAAAAATCATCCTCGCCTTCGACGACAACGACAACTTCGCCTTCGATTTTATCCTTCAAACCGAAAAGCTTGTCATTTGTGAGGTCGTCGTTGTTTTCATCTATGATGTGTCAGTTAGAGAATCGCATGGCTGAAGGCAAAAATGCTGTCCAATTACTAAATGGCTACTTTTGGCAAGGTATTGGTGAAAACTAGTCCTCGGTGGGTGATATTTTGCCGACTATACCGAAACTGTGCCTAGTTCTTGAGTGTTATTTTGTAAGAGATTTTGATGACCTCGTTGGCGCAATGGTTACCATGCCGGACTGCCGACCTGATGATCCCGGGTTCGATTCCCGGAACGGTCAACATTTGTGTGATGAGCATGTTTGTTGGCTGTGGTCTGGGAGTTATAATATGTATCTATTTATAAAACTATATATATACGTCATTATATATAGTTTATTAGTTGTGTTAGCAACCATAACACAAGCTAATTAATAGCTTACCATGGGGCTAATCGACCGTGTGTGAAAAGGTGTCCTGATATTATTATATTATATTATATTATTATATTTATGTTACGAACGGGATTAGCTTTTTGTTGTTTTAGTATTTTGTTATTTAATTTTTAATAGACGTTAAGTTCTTTAGTTTTGTTATTTTTAGTACCACATTATCGCATTGGGTGTAAGCCTGTTATGATATTGTATGATGGGATAATAAATAAATAAATAAATAAATATATTATTAACAGAGCTTTGAAACTAGAGGATTTACTCAATGTGTTCGGCAAAATCTATGAGATACTTATTTATAAGCGCCTCAAAGGTTATGTCGATGCAAAGAGTCTCATTCCCGAAGAGCAGTCTGGTTTTCGAACCAAACACTCGTGTGTCCAACAAGTCCACCGTATCGTGGAAGACGTAAGTCACGGATTCCAACGAGGTCAATAATTTACCGGTGTTGTAACATCACTAATTAGTTTTACTAATTAGCACGTCATTAATAACTTCCGTCTATATCTGTCATTATCTGTATCCGTATTGACTATGTAACTGTGGTGTGTGTCGATTGTGCTCCTGACAATAAAATATAATTTATCAAGATCCAAGACTTTTATTAATATTACAACCGGTATGATATTCTTCGACATAGCAAACGCATTCGATAAAGTCTGGCACAACGGTTTGATATACAAGCTGTACCATTTCGGTGACCCAGACCGTCTCGTTGTCATCCTACGCGACTTTTTATCGAATCGTACCTTCCGCTATCGCACAGACGGAGCTCTATCTTCGGCTCATTCAATAAGAGCAGGCGTCCCACAAGGCTCTGTGCTCTCCCCCATCCTGTTCAGGCTATACACTAGCAACATCCCTAAGAACAAACATGTTCGATTAGCCCTATTCGCCGATGACACGGCCATCTACTACTCGGGTTATAAACCCGCACCCATTATGCCGATCACTCCAAACCTACGCCAACGCCATAGGTGTCTGGTCTAGATTATGGAGAATCGAATTCCACCCCGACAAAAGTCAGGCTGTCCTCTTCTCCAGCCCGCACCGTAAGCCTCCTCCCGAGCCCCCACCCATCACCATGTTTGGTAAGCCTATTCCTGAAGCACGCCAAATACTTAGGTGTTACTCTAGATTATCGCACCTCATTCGTTGAACACACAAAGGAAGTACGGAAGTAAGGAAGTCCAGTAGACTGCACTTCTTACTCAATAAAAAGAGTAAACTATCTCTCAAATGCAAGTTACGCCTCTACGTAACATGCATACCTACGCCCCATTATGACGTACGCTTGCCCAGTGTTCGCACAGGCAAAACCAAATCGCATTCACAAAATGCAAACACATCAGAACCGTATATTACGGAAAATCACAGGAGCTCCCTTCTACGTTCGTAACGTAAATCTCCATATAGACCTGAAAATCCCCACCATTGCCCAATACATGATGCGTGCCGCCAAACAGTACTTTGAATCGGCTGAGAAACACGCCAACTCGCTTGTCATGTCAGCCACAAAGTACACTCCTTCCCGTATCAGCAGAATTCGCCGTCCCAGGCATGCTCTCCTCGCACCCGATGATGCGACAACTCTCCTCCAGGAGAGTACCTAATAAGTCCACTAGTACTCTACGAAAACACACACACAAACCGCGTTCGTACAAACCTCGCCGCCGAGGTCCGTCGCGACGTCCTGGTCAATGTCCTCCCGACCCTAGCTCATTGAGCCAGCCCGCGAGCTGAGCCAGTAGCTTTAAAATCCCCATTATAATAATAATGATGTTATGATCCAGCCTGTCCCTTGCTGTACTCCCCCAGCGACGCCCTCAGCCGAGGCCCGTACCCCACAGGGGGTGCCCTTAGCGTAGTCGCTTAGTTTATAAGTTTTACGCCCCTAGCTGGAGGCCTTAAATTCTAGGCATCCACAGGGAACGACCGGTTAAGCAGTACGCGGCCTCCTAGGCTGAACTGCGAGATGCCAAACCAAAAAAAAAAAAAAACTAGAGTATTTTCCACCCGGTTTTTGCGAGCGTATCGCACGGGAGTTCCTTTGACGAGGTTGGAACACTGCTATACGAAGTCAGCCTTGTAGCTTACATACACGAAAAAAAAAACTAGCAAAAATATCAAAGAACGGGTCAAACTAAAAGGAATTATAGCTAAGCTAAAGCAAAGTTTTTTTTTTAAGTTACTATGTCTAATTGGATTAAATTATCTGTAATGGCACAGTAAATATGGGAAATAAAATGAATAAATAGATTGTGTTTTGCATCCGAAAAAGGTCTCTCATGCAAGAAATTAACTCTGACTGACCCGACTATCGTACACCAAACGCCATTTAAGGCACAATAGGTACTGCAAAAGTGTGGTACAAAATAATCGTCTACTTAATCTATACAAGTATGACAAAAAGAAGTTAAACTACTTTTCATAAAATCTGGGTCTATAACTTATGAGCCCCTAAAAGTATCAATCCACCTTAAGAAGATGGTGTTCTACAATTTATTGCTCTTTTCACATTAAGAGGCATTTACGCACGACGAAAATGAAGTTTATCTTTACTTGTTGTTCTATACAATTAACGTTGCTTAGAAATTCTGACGCCGTCAACATGTACTACTCTAATTTACTTCAGAACAAATGAGCTCGCTTCCAGAATCGTGCACAGTCGCAAACTAGTAGTGTTGAACTGCAAAAGTTTGACTGGAAGGTGTCTGTTAAACTTTCTAGAAGGTACGCTCTAATTGACCTCATTGAAACGTGCGTAATCTAGACGTGAAATGGGGATAGCCATGACTGCTGACTTGGTTCACAGAATACTAATGATATAATGCAATCGTAGTTTAAACTAAGATAGTAGCATAGTTAGGAAAATGATATAAGAAGAAAAAATATAAAACAAAAAAATCCTATATTGGACACCATGAATATCTTAAATTAAGCCTTTCCGCAGAAATAATTTTTCAATTAAAAATAATGACACATACAATAATTTTCAGAAAATTGCAATGTATTTACGAACATGTCTGAATAAGTGTTCCGGACCGTAACATCGCGCCGGCCTATGAGGTCGCGCCAGCACACGTCATCGTGCGCCCCACCTAAGCTGGGCCCTCACCATACGCCGGACCCCCGGACACTCGCTCAGCGACCCCGGTCGCGCATACACGACCGCACGCGCAACGCGCGATTTTCTCTTGTACATACTTCAATACAGTCTACTTTGAATATCATCGAAGTTTTATTGAAACGCCGAGACCAGCAACCTACACCTGCACCTCGGCGCTCAAACATTGGTCCTTCGCAAAACTGAACCAAAGAACAGGAGAAGTCGTCTTGCAAGCTGCGCAACCGCCCGTGGACTTCGGACTGGTCACCTGCCTCTGCGACTTACGCGTCATCATCGCATCGCGGAGGACTAGTGGAGACGTGTCTACCCGGACGGAGGGAACATACTGAGTGAGTCCGTTCCGATATCCCTTTGAATTCCTGTCGTTATTCCCTTGTATCCAGGAATCCAGGAATTTAAAGGGCTTCTTACATTGATCAGGCATATTGATCTCTCATACATCTTATTTCATACTTACTAAATTCATAAATCTTAACATTTTTCCATATTAATAAGTTCGTTATCTTTTAAACAGTAAATTCCTTTATTCATTTGCATTGGCGTAAACAAGCTCATTAGCGAGCGGCTTAGCAAACCGGTTCCTAAACCCGGTCGTTCGCTTCGAATCAGCTGATTCATTGTCGCTTGCCTATTTAAACATTTTATTTTATACTTAACGGTTTTTCTTTGTTTCTTTTTTTTAATTCTTCCACGTTTGCTTTACCGCTTTAAAGTATGGCTGATGCAACGTTGGATGATTTTCTTAGAGGGCGTTGTAGATTCGAAGCCGAGCTGGAACGTTTCGATAACTTTTTAAATTCTTTAACAAGTTCATATTTAGACAGTGCCCATATGGCTGCATTACAGTCTCGTATCAGTTTTATGTTGGCACTGTATGATGACTTCGACGTGTTTCAGACGGAGTTGGAGGTGTTGTCGGAGAACGTCGACGACATGTTCGTCGAGCGGGAGCGTATCGAGTCGCGGTACTTCGCACTGGTGGCGCGTGCGAAGTTCACCCTTAAACAGGGGCGTGCGTCATCACCTGCGCTCGTGCCTGCGCTTCCCGTTGAAGACGTCCCGCAGCACGGCTCTGACTGCGGGCACGGCCTGTTTCAGCTGCCAGAGATGGACTTGAGCTGCATACCTTCTGAGACCAGTACCGGGATTCTTGCATCTCGGGGGGTGAAGGCTGATTCCATCAGCTCGTCCACTCTTTGGCGGTCAGGTTGTACACAGCACACAATAACATCATCCGTACATACAACATTTAATACGTACAAAGACAATGAACCGTTACACAGCAACATATCCCACAACCTCATATTACAGACCTTTTCATCACACATATTCATACACTCAAATACATATTTTACATTGCTACGCATCAAAGACATATCATTGGCTTTGATACGCTGGCTGGATTACATGACACACTATATAACATATTGTCAAGCATTTTGTGCTCTGCAGCCGGAGCCGTGCTTCTGGAGCTGGTACCCGTGTTTCTTGCGGCCTTCAGCCAGTTATCCGGACTGTCGCGCGTACTCCGACAACAGCTGCTTCTCTTTAACTTTTATTTTCCTTCTTTCACCTATTTCATTTTGGTTTATGATGAGATCACGTTTGCTATGGTCAGGTTAGAGGCCTGCTTAAATTTCATACCTTCTCCCTCTATCCATCTGACCTCTCTCATCTTTTCCTAGACACATCCATATCGGACGGCCACTCATGTGTACCTTTCACCGGCAGATCACTAACCCACCTCTTCTGTGGCTGTCACCAGTGACTACTGCCTCCATCAACGCAGACCAGAGAGGCGTCACCACACCATCATCATCATCATCTTGAAGCCTTCAAATGCTTCAACCCGGGGAATATGTTCCGGACCGTAACATCGCGCCGGCCTATGAGGTCGCGCCAGCACACGTCATCGTGCGCCCCACCTAAGCTGGGCCCTCACCATACGCCGGACCCCCGGACACTCGCTCAGCGACCCCGGTCGCGCATACACGACCGCACGCGCAACGCGCGATTTTCTCTTGTACATACTTCAATACAGTCTACTTTGAATATCATCGAAGTTTTATTGAAACGCCGAGACCAGCAACCTACACCTGCACCTCGGCGCTCAAACATTGGTCCTTCGCAAAACTGAACCAAAGAACAGGAGAAGTCGTCTTGCAAGCTGCGCAACCGCCCGTGGACTTCGGACTGGTCACCTGCCTCTGCGACTTACGCGTCATCATCGCATCGCGGAGGACTAGTGGAGACGTGTCTACCCGGACGGAGGGAACATACTGAGTGAGTCCGTTCCGATATCCCTTTGAATTCCTGTCGTTATTCCCTTGTATCCAGGAATCCAGGAATTTAAAGGGCTTCTTACATTGATCAGGCATATTGATCTCTCATACATCTTATTTCATACTTACTAAATTCATAAATCTTAACATTTTTCCATATTAATAAGTTCGTTATCTTTTAAACAGTAAATTCCTTTATTCATTTGCATTGGCGTAAACAAGCTCATTAGCGAGCGGCTTAGCAAACCGGTTCCTAAACCCGGTCGTTCGCTTCGAATCAGCTGATTCATTGTCGCTTGCCTATTTAAACATTTTATTTTATACTTAACGGTTTTTCTTTGTTTCTTTTTTTTAATTCTTCCACGTTTGCTTTACCGCTTTAAAGTATGGCTGATGCAACGTTGGATGATTTTCTTAGAGGGCGTTGTAGATTCGAAGCCGAGCTGGAACGTTTCGATAACTTTTTAAATTCTTTAACAGGTTCATGCTTAGACAGTACTCGTATGGCTGCATTAGAGTCTCGTATCAGTTTTATGTTGGCACTGTATGATGACTTCGACATGTTTCAGACGGAGTTGGAGGTGTTGTCGGAGAACGTCGACGACATGTTCGTCGAGCGGGAGCGTATCGAGTCGCGGTACTTCGCACTGGTGGCGCGTGCGAAGTTCACCCTTAAACAGGGGCGTGCGTCATCACCTGCGCTCGTGCCTGCGCTTCCCGTTGAAGACGTCCCGCAGCACGGCTCTGACTGCGGGCACGGCCTGTTTCAGCTGCCAGAGATGGACTTGAGCTGCATACCTTCTGAGACCAGTACCGGGATTCTTGCATCTCGGGGGGTGAAGGCTGATTCCATCAGCTCGTCCACTCTTTGGCGGTCAGGTTGTACACAGCACACAATAACATCATCCGTACATACAACATTTAATACGTACAAAGACAATGAACCGTTACACAGCAACATATCCCACAACCTCATATTACAGACCTTTTCATCACACATATTCACACACTCAAATACATATTTCATAATGCTACCCACCAGAAATACATCATTACTTTTGATAAACTGGCTGGATCACATCACACACTACGCTACACATTGTCAAGCGTTTTGTGCTCTGCAGCCGGAGCCGTGCTTCTGGAACTGGTACCCGTCTTTCTTGCGGCCTTCAGCCAGTTATCCGGACAGTCGCGCGTACTCCGACAACAGCTGCTTCTTTTTAACTTTTATTTTCCTTTTTTCATTTTGGTTTATGATGAGATCACGTTTGCTATGGTCAGGTTAGAGGCCTGCTTAAATTTCATACCTTCTCCCTCTATCCATCTGACCTCTCTCATCTTTTCCTAGACACATCCATATCGGACGGCCACTCATGTGTACCTTTCACCGGCAGATCACTAACCCACCTCTTCTGTGGCTGTCACCAGTGACTACTGCCTCCATCAACGCAGACCAGAGAGGCGTCACCATCATCATCATCTTGAAGCCTTGCTTCAACCCGGGGAATATGTTCCGGACCGTAACATCGCGCCGGCCTATGAGGTCGCGCCAGCACACGTCATCGTGCGCCCCACCTAAGCTGGGCCCTCACCATACGCCGGACCCCCGGACACTCGCTCAGCGACCCCGGTCGCGCATACACGACCGCACGCGCGACGCGCGATTTCTCTTGTCACCTATCTGAATACAGTCTTCTATAACAACATCGAAGTTTTATTGAACCGCCGAGACCATCATCCTACACCTGCACCTCGGCGCTCAAACTATTTTATTTCATTACTGAGAAATTAATTCATTTCAAATTTAAATGAACAATGAAATACATGAAATAAAGGCTCAAATTAAAACGGTTGCATTAATCCCAGCATTTCTATAGCGAACCTCTAACTTTTCAATTTACCCAGTTCAAAACATTCCTCTAACACTCTAACTGGTGTAAATTGTTACCTACTTGAAGCGCTTTCATCGCTGGATAAATCCAGCTGCAAAATTTATCAACCGCTGGAAAGCGCTAGCGGAGGTTTTTAGTTTGTCTAATGCAGTTTTTATCCAACTACTTACCAAAGATAGATAGGGATTTATAGATAATTACGTATAGGTACTTGAAGTTTGTTACATAGTTTTACTTCATATGTCATTTCAGATATTTTATTTAATACTAGCTTCTGCCAGCGGCTTCGCCCGCGCTATACTTGAAATCCCGTTTTTTCCCGTTCCCGTGGGAATTTCGGGAAATCCTTTCTTAGCGGATGCCTACGTCATAACATCTGCCTGCGTCCCAAATTTCAGCCCGATCCATCCAGTGGTTTCGGCTGTGCGTTGATAGATCACTATGTCAGTCAGTCACCTTTGAGTTTTATATATTTAGATTAGCTGTTCCTGCGGGTTCACCCTTGTCCCGGGGAAATTCTTTACTGAGCTGGAACCCGAAATTTAGCTTATGTTACTCGGGAATAATCTAACTTCCCAACAATGAAAGAAGTTTTTGAATCGGTTCACTAGTTTAGGAACCTTTAGGATACAAACAAACAAACATTTTTTTTTCTCTTTGTCATTGTGTTATTGGCATACAGAATGAAATATAATATTTAGTTCAATGAAAGCGCATGAGCCATATTAATGTGTGTGTTGCCTTGCCTTCGTGTTACTCGGTAACTCGGTTGTCAACTATTGACCAAGTTCTTTTTTCTGTAGATATATCTACATATTACGTGGTCGTTGTTTAAATTCCAAACAGTTTTTGCTAATGTTCCTGTACAAAGTAAAACAATTCTGCGGGCTTTATCCGATTTTGAGGAACTTTTGTTCTTAGGCGGCCTCTGCAAAAAGATTAAGGTTTTTTATACCACTTTCAAAGTAGCTATTTTTCGAGCTCTGGAAAGAAATACTTTTTATTACAAATGCAATCAAGAATACGACTGAGGAATGAAAATTTTAATTCATCTTTAGAATTATATTCCCTTTGCTATTACTACATGGGAATAGTAATATATGACTTCGTGGAAATTACTTCAATTGCAATATTGTTTGAAGTAGAAACTGTGTGAGGGTTGTATTATATTAGTTCAAGGTATTACTTAACTAATTAATAATTTTATTACGTGGACTCGTGTTCATAGAATTTACAAAAAAAAGAAAAACAAATTAACTTTATTTTCAAGTCCAAGATATATAGAAAGTATACTAACTTATTTTAGAAATGTTGCATTGGTACAGTCGACAGCAAGTCAAATTTTACCAATCAAACATTAACCTTTCACTATTGTGATAAGGTTGAAAATCGATCGCAGACAATTGTCAGATGGGTACACTGACTTGCTGTCGACTGTACCTACATTACTGTCCTTTTTTAGGGTTCCGTAGCCGAATGGCAAAAAACGGAACCCTTATAGATTCGTCATGTCTGTCTGTTTGTCCGTCCGTATGTCACAGCCACTTTATTCCGAAACTATTAGGACTACACAGTTAAAACTCGGTAGGCAGATGTATTATATTGACCGCTTTACGATTTTAATACAAAAATAAAAAAATAATAATATTAGAGGGGGGCTCTCCATACATGGAACTGAAAATAAAATTATTTTTTTTCATCAAACCTATTCTTGTGGGGTATCTATAGATAGGTCTTTAAAAATGAGATTGAGGTTTCTAAAACCATTTTTTCTCAAAGTCAATCATTTCAAAGTAATACACTTTCAAAGTGCTAAAATTTGTGCCCCCCCCCCCGTATAATTTCTAAACTACCAGAATGAAAAATCTAAAAAAAAAATATCTTATAGATCTTAACAAAAACTATCAACCAAAATTGGTTTGAACAAGATACAGTCAGTGGTTTTTGAGATATAGCACTTTTTCAGTAACCGCAAATTATAACTTTGTTATTCATGTTTTGGCTAATTTTAGGTACTAGGTACGTTTATTTTTCATAAATAATGGAACGGAACCCTTCATGTGCGAGTCCGACTCGCACTTGGCCGGTTTTTTTCTGTGGAAAATTATCAGATGACCCCTCCCGCTGTGGGCGCAGCATGAGGGAGTGTCAGACTTTTATTGATTAAAACCCGCCGTGTTCCCTTTGGCAGGTATTTTCCTGACCTGGAGTCGACTTATATAACAAAATAACTAACATTTTATTTAATTTTCAGGCGATATCAGATTTCCTGCTCGGCGTGTTCTGCTTGCCATTCACGTTGGTGGGACAGATCTACAGACGCTTCCTTTTTGGTGCACTGCTGTGTAAACTCATTCCATTCCTACAAGGTGAGTTGGCTTTTTAATTTATCGCTCTTTAAATTTAAAGGTCAATTAGTATGAAGTTTCAGTTTGATAAAAACCGGCCAAGTACAAATATATGAATAACAAGGTTATTTAACGTTTATTGTATGGGGGCCCTCTTAATATTTTTTATTATTTTTTGTTATAGCGGCAACGGAAATACATCATTTGTGAAGATTTTAACTTTCTAGCTATCACAGTTTATGAGATACAGCCCGGAGACAGACAGACAGACAACGTAGTCTAAGTAAAAGGGTCCTTTTACTTAGTTTTAGCCTTCGGGTACGGAACCCTAAAAATTTAAGTGTAGTGCGAAATTTTAAATACATCACTCAACTCATTATAATCTTAAAATTAATAGACAGATAGAATACAAATAAGGATGAAATAATATGGATTGATAGATCAAAGTTTTGTGGCGGTCTGTTAATAGTTGAATATCCAATCATTGAAATTTGCGCAGTACCACTTATTTCCATATTGACTGAAGAGCCTGATCAAACTATTGGCCGACGAAAGGTTATGCTTACTTTGTTACAAAATATTTTGATTCAAAACTTTCAAGAGAAAATTCAGTATTCAGCCAAATTTTCCAAACGCGCTCATAGTCAAACTGATTTGAATGAACTCTATTGAGTTTTCAATTTAGCGATACTGGGACAAGGCGCTTTAGCTTATAGTTTCCTCGAAAACTAGATTTTGTGTGGTATCCCATTAGACAGAAGGCTTTTAGTAGTAATTCGGAGCAGTGAAATGTAATCATAATATATTATGATTCCCTCGCTTTCAATATTAATTAAGAGTCAAATATCAGAGATATTTCTACGAACATATGTATTTTCTCTATGAATTATAACGCATTTTGTTCGTTCATTTAAATGTCATATTTCGTTTTATCTGATATTCGGGGAATATTATGACTATGGTCTAGTTGTCGCATAGCCGACTGCTGATCACGAGGTCTCGGGCTCGATTCCCGGGACGGGCCGAAATCGCTTTGTGGGTTTTAGAAACTTTCATAAAAGCAGCCCGGAGTTGGAAGTTGGTGATTGATACACCCGTGCATCGGAGAGCACGTTAATGTCGGTCCTGCGCCTGATCTCTCACCGGTCGTGTCGGATTGCCGTCCCATCGGGTTATGAGAGTGAGGGAATAGGGAGTGCACCTGTATCTGCGCAAATGCTTGTGCACTATAATATGTCCTGCGCCGTGGCCGATAATCGGCTAGGACGCCATTATTATTATTATTATGATATTAGATTTTTTCAAAATTATTCGCATATATTTGTTCCCAAAACAAAACTGAGTGTCCACTGCTACCAATGTTCGTGCATTAGGGTTCTAATTTTGGAAGCTTTAAAAAATTGCACAGTGCTTAAAACAATTAACATTACAACAAAAACACTGATTCCGTTTTTTTTCACAGCCGTGTCCGTCTCGGTGGACGTATGGACCCTGGTCGCGATATCCTTGGAGAGGTACTTCGCAATCTGTCGTCCATTGAAGTCCAGGAAATGGCAGACACAATGCCATGCGTACAAAATGATAACCATGGTCTGGATACTGTCCATCATACTGAACGCCCCGATCCTGATCGTGTCTGATCTACAACCGATGAGGGGGAATGGTGAGTATATTATATACTTATATTACTTATTTATTTGTTCTTATTATTTTTTCCATTTATTTGGGGGCACGGCAGTGCCCCCGCTAAGTCAAGTTTATTTTTACACATATTGTTTACATTTTTAAATATTCATTACAAAAGATATATAAAAAAATATAAAAACAGGTGGCCGCCGATATCGAGCACAGGGTCCAAGGTATCGGTGGTTAGGGTTTGTTTATTTTATTACCGTTATTATGTTTCACAAAAAATCTTGTCTATCGACTGCGATATCTGGACATCCTTATCCGCCACAACTTTCACCTTCTCTTTAATTTGACTGATATAGCTGTACCTTGGACGACCCCTTCCCCTCTTTCCTTCAATCTTCTCTTCCACGAGATTTTTAATGTACTCGGCGTGCCGTATAAGGTGCCCCATTTTCCCTCTCCTGTTCTCAATGTCATTCAAAAAATATATATATTTATTTACAAGACTATATAAAAACGATACTTACATATTCACATTAAAATTAAATGTTAAAATTTTTTATATCAGTAGGTATTAGGGGCGACCGGGATCCGGTTTACATTCAGTCTGTGTGAATGATAATATAGGTATTAGTTTTGCTTTAGCCACGTAATTACGTAGTAACCTTACAATTTATATTTGGTTAATATTTGGTGAACTTTCGCAAGAACTTCTTTGTGTTAGTTTCAATGGCTGTTAATAGAAAATGCTCATTATGCTAAGAATTCAACAATTTCTAATCAAGTATTAGGCCTAAACTCTACCAAAACGGAGTGGAGCGGAGAACTTTTTGATAACGAACTGAATTGCTTCACTCAGGAATACTACTGTGGGCGGTAACAAGATGTTTGAATAATGAAATTCTATCGGTCGCTTCAAAACTTTTCCAGAACAGCTTACACGATGGTTCCAAACGGTTTACAAAACGACGTCTTTAATAAATTGTTCTATTGAGTACTAAGTCAATAGCCACTTATAAGGGTGCGTTCTACGTGGGCGAATTAACGCGAAGCCAATTTAAAGGTGTAGTTATTCAAAATAAATCGACTGTTTGTTGTTTGTGCGTCACATCGTGTCGCTTCGCGTTCCCATCCACATCGTTCACAGGACGCACCATAAGAGAGTTTCTCGCCATAATATTTTGTGTAGGTTTTTCTAGTAATACAGTAATTTCTAGATGCTTCATGCTGATTAGGTAGTGGGTGGTCCGTTTTGCTTCATAACTGCAATAATGATTTAACTGAAGGAATAAGTCAGGCAAACCTAAAACTATTTGATCCTAGAGTGGGCGTGCTAACAAGTATTCTAAAGTTGAATTCAAAATAATGACAATATCTTCGAAAGTACTGGCACCATAAGGGTCATGGCTGATTGTACCGGCACCGTTCCAACCCGGCAAATAACGTGTCATTTAAATTTGAACTTTAAATCGCATGACGTATGATGTATTTCATAACTTCAAAACAAAAAAGCTGACGGCGGGCTGTCAGCGCGCGGTTTCCTATCTGACAACTCACGTTGTTATGAAATATATCATACGTCATACAATTTAATGTTCAAATTTAAATGACACGTTATTTGCCGGGTTGGAGCGGTGCCGGTACAATCAGCCACGACCCTAAAACTTAGCAACTGTGGGCCCCACGCCCACTAGGCGCAGAGCCTGCCGGGGCCGCGGGATTGTTCGAAAGAGTTACCGCGGCCCAGGTATGTACCTAAAGGGCTCAAGAAGGAACACGGTGGGTTTTAATTAGTAAAAGTCNCGACCCTAAATCCACGCTTTTTAACAGCTGGATGGACCAGCTTTGATATCAACTTTATCAACAATAATACTTCATCGGTTACTGGGAAAAGATAAGTTACCTTCAGGTATCGTGTAACGTGTTTTATTATCGCCCAGTCTAGGGTTAAAAACCTATGTTTCATGGTATCGTTGTAACAATGGAATTGTAAAACTTATCGCTCCATATTTATATAAAAAGGTATTACACACGCAAACAATATGAGAACAATGTTTCTTAATTACTTGGAATTCCAACATGGAGAACAATTAAGAATAATATAAAAGGTCATGAATACTCCCTCAATTTGTCAACATAAAAGTTTTATTTTTCATCCTTTCTTTTTATTTTGAAAATATATTACTTTCATGGTTGTACTGACTGGGTTTTAAATTGCCTATACCTCTATAATATAAATTATCGATATCATCTACTAAACATTAGGCATTATAATAATAGTCAGTAACTTTAGTGAAACAAACACAAAAACAAATGTTTTTGGATTATAATTATCTCTGTTGCCCTCTTGTTGCAATTCTCGCGACTAAAGTCTGTTTTTTAATCTCGTAGACTAAATTGACACATGCAAATGTCAAATTTACAAATAATATTGCCAGCTCTCTTATGCAGTGTTGTACCTACGATACCGTTTTGTTGAATCGTAACTTTTTATCTATAATAGACGAATTTAATTTTCATTCAAAGTTTTATTTTTAAAATTCACGTACGTAAAAACGGCTGCACGACGTGCTACAAATTGCCAGGGCAATAGGTATGATGAAATTTAGGGGTGCGTATTTAAAATCTAAAGACGCAACGTCATTAGATTTTAAATACGCACCCCTAAATTTCACAGGAACAATACTGGACGCCATTTTTATCTGAATCAGAATAAAGATGTTGTTATTAACCTGTAATTATGTAATTAAAAATATACGTTATACATTATTAATTTTGTAGTATTACGTTTAAATAAGCACCTACACATTATTTCAAGATAAACACATTATTTCAGCATAACTTATTGTAAAAAAAAACGATACTTGATTTTATTTACGCTAAGTATCGGTTGTGCCATATCACTATTTAAGAATTGCAATAAATTGACAACACTCGTAATGTCAGTTTAGTCTACGAGATTAAAAAACAGACTATAGTTCCCGGGGGCCCAGTAAGTGAGCTGGCGAGTCTCCACCTGCCATTTTTACATGTATTTACTACATTGTTATCGGCAGGTGTCATAGTTCCCGTAGTTTTCCCCATTTTCTAGTCCACTAACATCCCATCACAATAGCCCAAGTAGTTTATTTACAGTCATTATAAGTATAACCTAAGCTAATAAAAGTAGCATAAGTACTAAACATGTCAACAAAATGTAGTTTTCCAAGCTTTACACACGAACATGAAAGGCACTTAAGTATAATAAAAATGTATTACCATATTCACTGTTTCGTTTTGAATAAAATTTTCGCGGACTTAATAAAATATTTTATTGTATTAGTTTACTGGTTAGTTTTACTGTATTAGTTAACTACATATGGAGACGGTGATATTTTTTTCATTGTTTTTCGATATTAAGTGTATACTTACTCTTGTAATCGTATTTGATGAATGATGATGGCGTCCTAGCCGACTATCGGCCACGGCGGCCGTTCTCATATAAGGAGATCAGCCAGCTGCGCAGGACATATTATAGTGCACAAGCATTTGCGCAGACACAGGTGCACTCCCTATTCCCTCACTCTCATAACCCGATGGGACTGCAATCCGACACGACCGGAGAGAGATCAGGCGCAGGACCGACATTAACGTGCTCTCCGATGCACGGGTGAATCAATCTCCAACTTCCAACTCCGGGCTGCTTATAAAGTAAGTATAAGTTAACAGCTTTGAACGTATAATATATATATTGAAAGGCTAGGAAAGTTTGCAATTGAAATGTTGTATTTGGTTTATTATATATAGGTCGTATTATCGGTAATATTGTAGATAAAAAAATAGGCCTACATCATCAGCTTTATTACTGTCCCACTGCTGGGCACAGGGCTCTTCTCACACAGAGAAGGATTGAGCATTTATCACCACGCTTGTTCAATGCAGGCAGTGAAAAAATTAGCTTATTAAGTAGCTATTATTTACCGTATATAAATAAAATGAATATTCGGTTGATTTAACAAGATAGAGAAGAAGAATTCATGTCCCCTATATTCCCCAAAACCAAAATAGTTTTAGAAGAAACCTAAGTTTTCATCTGAATAAAAATAAATTGTTTTGGGAAGCAAAATAATATTTCCATTTCAGAAAACCAATTTTGGGCTAAAATCATTTTGCATTTCAGCAAAAAGAAGTTATATAAAGCGTCCGTTAACATTGTGAGCTTACATCATATATATCGACTAGCTTCCGCCAGCGGTTTCACCCGCTTTCCCGTGGGAACTACTGCGCGCTCCCGTAATAAGTAGCCTATAGCCTTCCTTGATAAATGGGCTATCTAACCATGAAAGATTTTTTCAAATCGGACCAGTAGTTCCTGAGATTAGCGCGTTCAAACAAACAAACTCTTCAGCTTTGTAATATTAGTATAGATTTATAATTTTCACTAGAAACCTTTGTGATTTCAATTTTTGAATTTCAATCGTTTGTGTAGCCTTGCAGAATATATCAAGATACCATTGATGTCGGTAATAGTTCTACTGACTATAAGGTAGTGTCAAATTTCTTAGAAAGTTAAAGAGACATGCATTCAAGTATAAATTGCTGAGATTTTGCTTGAGATGTCCCACGTTGCTGTCTGAAAATCCTTTTTTAATATTATAAATGGGACATTAGCTCTGACTGTCACAAGCTAGTTTTGCATTATTTCCTAAAATTCAAGGATATGTTGACTACTAAACTAACATTATTTACGTAACTTTATCCATTCAAATTATGAGATTCACAAATGAACAACATTACCTACTGTAGGTACATTATTATAATAGCGCTTTCACATGAGCGAATTTAATAAGCGTGTAACCGATCAATACTCGTATACACGCGACTTATTCTGCGAAAGCTGTATTGTGTATAACGACATCCTACATACCGGGAGTTGTCAATTGTTTGCTGTCGCTCGAGTACGCGCAATACCGCCCGTATAAACCAAGCACTATCGCTCGGACAAACTGATTGGAAAATACACTGGTTTGAAAGCGCTCTTGTGTCTACTAGACATCCTTAAAAACTATTTTTATTTACAAAAGCTTAGGTGCTAAATAAGTTATTTCTATCACAACAGAAATAAGATCAGTGTTGCGTGAAAATAGAAATAAAAATATATTCCAGACGACCTTTCGAAAACAAAGTCATAATTCATATAAATTCTATTGTTTATTTGTATGGTGCTGTTCTGAGAACTGTTTCTATTAATTTAATAAACGTGTTTATTTTTCAGTAATTGGCTATTTTATATCAAGGCTAAAAATAAACAAAATTGGTGTTATTACAAAAACTTAAATAGATTTTTGACACGTGCAAATGTCTGGTCTTTTTTGTATTGACACCATTTATATAAATATATTTTTTATAACGTTTACTTGAGCCTTTTTACTCGTTTTAATTTTAAAAGTTATTTTTTAAAGACATTGTTAGATAAAATAGGTCTTACATACTTCTTAGTTTACACGGAAGCGATATTTTTTGTAGTACCTAGTCATTGCCTTTTTTAGGGTTCCATACCCAAAGGGTAAAACGGAACCCTATTACTAAGACTTCGTTGTCTGTCTGTCTCCAGGCTGTATTTCATTAACCGTGATAGCTAGAATGCTAAAATTCTCACAAATGATATACATATATCCGTTGCCGCTATAACGACAAATACTAAAACTTAAAAAAAAGATATTAAGGCTGTTCATTTATATTAATTAATTGCAAAATTGTATAAAAGTAGCGCCATCTATTCGAAATAATGTGCAACTTGAGTAACTCACACTTGACCATTCCTATTGTACTTTTTTCATAGATAATGGCACGGAACCCTTCGTGCGCGAGTCCAACTCGCACTTGGCCGGTTTTCATTATTTTTTCTAGCATACAATCTGATTAAGAGTAACCTTTGAATACATTTTCGAAAGTTATTGCCTTTTAAAAATATCAAACAAAATTTTCACTGTATTTAAATAACTAATAGATAATTACAATCTCTAACTACAATATATATTTGATGAGGATTTAAATCATCAATTTGCGAAACATTTTATTGCTGGCATTAAGTATTTATAAATTAACATCGCTTTACTGATGGGTGACGAGTTTTGTCATTACAATTTAATTAAATAGATAGTATTTTAATGTGAACTTCAAGTGTATAAATTAATTGTACCTTCATTTTAAGGACAGACATAACTTTTCACTTAACACATTTGTGTAGATAGATAATAAATAAGTAGTTTACGTGGTATAACACGAGCGATAAACGAGAGCAGTACCTATAGTATTTTATTTTGTCAAGCAATTTAAGTCTTTATAAACATAATCTAAGCCTTCTTAATTGAAAAACTGAGTAAACTATAATAATTCAGAAGATTTTATTAAAAGCTTTTATTTAACTTGCAATGTATGTAAATATACTTATAAATATATTTGTGTGTTCGGGTGAAATCTTTGAACTCAATTTTGAAGTAGATATATTCAACCGTTTGTGCTGAAATTGTGTGGACGCGTTTAGTTTGGATGACAATATATGATAAGGTATGTGACGTCATTCTAAATTCAATATGGCGGATCATACAAGATGTCCGAACAGTTATATTTAATCCACTTATACAATATGGGTATCAAATAAAAGGGCTCGTTGAGAGTAACTAGAAAAAATATATGACGTCATTCTGAATCCAATATGGCGGACAATGCAGGATGGCGGAATAGTTACCTTTAGTCCACTTTTACAATATGGGTATTAAATGAAAGAGCTTGTTAATAGTAACTCGAAATAATGGCGATAACTAAAAAGTAAAAAATAAATTAAAAGTAAAAAATACTTTTTAAGAAAAAGCTTTTATTTAAACGCTCTAAAAAGAAGAAAATAAAATTTTGTCAATAATAAAAGCTTGTCGCNTATTTTTATTTAGTATATAATGACTATCAAACAAATCTGAGATCAGTAAGACCTACATAGCTTAATACCAATCGACTTCAGTCAGACAAAGAGAGTTAGGCTCTAAAAAAATAAATTAAAAGTAAAAAATACTTTTTAAGAAAAAGCTTTTATTTAAACGCTCTAAAAAGAAGAAAATAAAGTTTTGTCAATAATAAAAGCTTGT
This sequence comes from Heliothis virescens, assembly GCA_002382865.2. Classification (NCBI taxonomy): domain Eukaryota; kingdom Metazoa; phylum Arthropoda; class Insecta; order Lepidoptera; family Noctuidae; genus Heliothis; species Heliothis virescens. The sequence goes on from NWSH02000050.1 coordinate 13,624,392, forward strand.
CGCTCGATTTACCACAAATTATTATGATATAGGTAAAGGAATATTGATAGGTATGTAAACCTCGCGACAAGCTTTTATTATTGACAAAATTTTATTTTCTTCTTTTTAGAGCGTTTAAATAAAAGCTTTTTCTTAAAAAGTATTTTTTACTTTTAATTTATTTTTTTAGAGCCTAACTCTCTTTGTCTGACTGAAGTCGATTGGTATTAAGCTATGTAGGTCTTACTGATCTCAGATTTGTTTGATAGTCATTATATACTAAATAAAAATATATATCTATTTTGTGACCTCATTCACCATCAGTCTCCTGGGCTTATCGAAATGCCTTATAAGGGTCAGCGCAGACCGAACGGCAAAATGCTCGCGCATGGTCGACCAAAATTTAAACTGCTCGAGCATGCAGGCGACATGCTCGACAATGCGCGAGCCATATCTATCTGTCTCTGTCTGCGTCACCCGGCGGCGGGTGTGCTTGATCAGTTTGCAGCTCTAGCACGCTCGCGCATGTAGAATGCATACTCGAACACGCAGTCGGCTTGCTCGAGCATGGTCGAGCATCAAATTTGGGCGGGTATTCAATTTTGTGAAGTATGATAATAATCATAAGATATTTTTTTCAATAATCTCAGTAAATGCTCTGCTCTGCTCTGCTCTTGGTGTGCGCTGACGCTAAAGAGTTGGACCAACAGGTATTCTTCTTCTATGGTTCTCTGACTGTGACCTACTTCGTGACCGGGTGCTGCCCGTGGTTTCACCGCTACTACAGTACTGTACTACTAACCACTCCCAGATAATAAAGCTCTTTTGTCTTTTCTAGACTATTTGTGTACCTGGTAATTTAAATCTGTACAGTAGTTTTTGCGATAAAGCTGAAAAAACAGACATAGAGAGACTTTCTCATTCATTAGTAAGATTTTTATAAAAGCGTTTATTTGGTTATAGTAGGTATCTAATTTGTGAAGCTTAGCTTTTTAGTCCAACTCTGCCCGTGTTCTATTATTTTTTATGACTACATGGATAGTAATCAATGTATGCAGAATAAAACAGGAGAAACAGTGAAAAACTTTCAGCTCGTTCGAAAAGGTACTACACATAATTTTCGATCATCAGTGTATCAATAAACGGTGCGGCGGCGTTTTGAATAAAATATACAATAAAAAAGCTTTTCACAAAAAAATAAAAACCTACTTCACAAAACACTGAAAGGAATAAAATAAAACTTTTCATATGGCTCTAGAAGTCGGTGTCTGCAGGTCCGTTGACTATACATATTTATTTTGTCACCAACTTCTAGAGCCACTTGAAAAGTTTTATTTTATCCCTTTCAGTGTTTTGTAAAAAAGCTTTTTATTCTATGCTTTTCAGTTCTCGGGTCCAAAACTATAATATTTATCCACAGTGGCAGTCGTAACCCATAATTGTGAAAAGTTCTTATAAATAAATAAAATATGTCTAAATACAAGGTAGCTTCTACTAACCGTTAAGGAGTTCCCTAAACTGCACTTTGCCTTTACTGTCAGGTATGAAATGCTGGCCATAACATATTTCGGTGCAAAGATCTCTTCAATACGAATAAAATAAGCCCAAACACTTGGTAGTTGCTTTATACCGATGTGAAGTTCCCGTGATTTTCTGTCGTCTCCATCATCAGCAGTGATCGGAACTTGGATGCTATTTGAGATGATATCACTAATATGGATATGACGATATTCCCGGGATTTTAAGTAATTTATTCCGGTAATTGTGTTTATCGTTGAAAAACAATTAAAATCGCGTTATTTACGTATTATTTATTTTTTTTGCAAAAAATTCAAATTCCTAACGAAATTTTGCCATTCGATTTATTCATAAAACCATAAGTGATCGGAATTTGGGTGCTATTTGAGACAATCACTAATATGAATATGACAATATTCCCGGGATTTTTAACTGACTTAAAAACAAAAAGGAGGAGGTTCTCAAGTCGACCGTCTTTTCTTAGTAATTGAATCTGATAATTGTGTTTAGCGTTGAAAAAAAGTTTTTGAAATCGTTTTGTGTGCATATTATATACCTACTTATTTTTTAAAGACATCAAATAGATAAATGTATTTCTTTTGACAATAAATTCAAATTCTTAGCGATATTTTGCGATTCGATTTATTCATAAATATAATAAGTATAGATAATAAATTAGAAGTCAAAAGTTTCTGAAACAATAAGAGGGTAGGCGGTGCACATTATATGCGCTCGCGCAATGAAATCAACGATAAGAAGTATCTTTTATCTCTTTCTATTTCTCCGCGAAGCTCATGTGGGGTAGTTTTTATGACATTCGCTTACTTCTGTTTGTCGAGTGCTCATTGTTTTTGTATCTGTGAATTTTGTGCGACAGATTTATATGTTTGACCAGGCTATCTATCTAACGGACTTCGATCTTGCAAGTGAACTAACTACGTTTGAATTGAACTTTGGGTGAGTCGATTTTATTATTTTAACATTAAAAAGGATTAAGTATAAGTAGAGACGTAGTTGTCAATGTAAAACGATGGTTTTATAGGTACATACTTATTATAAAAAAGCCTTTCCTATGGAAATTGATTGATTGTATTGATTTGTTTCGTATAGAGAAATTTAACGCGAAATTTCACAAATCGTAGTGGTAACTTTGTTCGCATGAAAATGTATTATTAATATGTATTGTTGTGTATTTTACACCTCAATTTTGACAACTCCGAGTATGTATTTTCGTTGTCAATCAAAAATGGAATTGCCATCTTTGCAAATTTCTTTCTAGTTTCTGAAAGGTTTGTGGTCTAATGCTTATTATTGATTTTAGATCTACATCATTCGACACTTGGCTTGGGTAAATGGACTACGATTTTCGACTGCTTGGACATCTGACAGTGAATTATTGTTTAGGTATGTAAAGATTCTTACTTTGCTGTGTAAATTTATGAAGATATAAATAATATTTTATAGCAGCGGAGTGATACGATGGGCTTGGTACGCCATAAAATGTATATTTTTTTAAATTTAATTGTTTTTATACGTATTAGGGTAAAAATATTTTAACTGAATTATTTTCAATCAAACTATTCAAACCAAAACCAATGGAGTTCAATATATAGTTAGCTAAATTATGAATTCAAAATGGCGGATTGACCAAAATGGCGGAGAAATTGTTTTTAGGCACCGTTTTATAGGTAGATATTAGATAAAAGGCTGTACTGACAAAAACGAATAATAAAAATTTGCACAAATTACATTAGCTACAAATTTATTTGTTAAACTCTTATTTAATCCCGATTCAGAGTTGAGCTACGGTTTCAAGTTTCTATGTCCCTGCCCTCGTTCATACATTAGATGAGACAGAGAAATCGAACGTTTAACACATTTTGAAATTGGGGCTAACGAGGTACAAGAAATTAGAAAAATTTGCTTTAATTCTTTCAGATAAACCTAGATAATGTTAACAAACCCAAATGGTTTCGCTACCACAGAAGCTTATGTTTCGGCTACAGCAAGTCAGTTGTTAACGAATATGTATTGTTTTTTAGATATCGCAGATATGGCAAATGCGAGGCATGGAACTATCCAAAAATGGATTGCTGACCACCCAGAACTGACCTTTGAGCCTGCAACGAGTTCAATATTTTGCATTAAATGCAACGTGGCTTTCCAAAGTAAGAAATCTGTTGTACAAAGGCATGTCAACAGTAAATTGCACAACGACAAGAGAGTAAAGGACGATTTTTATTTAGATTTAATACATTTTTTAGTCTTATGTAACATTCCTTGGATCCAAGTAAATAATCCAGAATTCAGATTATTTTTTGAAAAATATTTTTGTAAATTTCGTTGCTGTAGATGTAATAGCGATGTAAAATCGTTGCCTGACGAATCTCTGTTAAGAAAAGTTTATTTGGATAAAGTTTATAATTCTAAAATAAAATCCATACATGAAAACATCACAAATGAGAAATTATGGATATCTTTGGATGAGACGACAGATTTTCTGGGTAGAAATATTGTAAACTTGTTGGTTAGGCCCTTACGTGAAAATGAATCCCATAAATCTAATTTATTAGCATGTAAAGTACTTGAACAAGTTAATGGTCAAACTATATCCCAATTTGTTATCGACAGCCTGGAAACTTTGTGGACTAATTCTTTCGAATTTGAGGCAAAAGTACACAACATTTTAATTTTATGCACAGACAGTGTGTCATACATGTTGGCTGCTGGTAGACGACTAAAATCATTTTTTCCTGCCATGAAACATGTGACTTGTTTGGCTCATGCACTACACAGGGTATCAGAGCAAGTTAGACAAGAATATCCAGACGTTGATGTTTTAGTGTCTAATGTAAAAAAAGTATTTTTGAAGGCCCCAAATAGAGTCAGAATTTTAAAGCATAGATACCCAGATTTGCCGCTGCCTCCACAACCAGTAATTACAAGATGGGGCACCTGGTTAGAGGCAGCATCGTACTACGCCAAACATTTCACGGAAATAAAATATGTTTTTTCCCATTTAAATAGTACAGAATCATTAGCAGTCAGAAATGCAAAAAATGTGTTACATAAAGAAAATTTAGAGGCAATGTTAAAAGAAATTGATGAATATTTTAGAATTATAAAATTATCATTACTAGAATTAGAAAAAAGTAACATAGCGATTAGTGACGCATTCCTTGCATTCGACAATGTAAGGGCTGTATTAAAATGGAATGTGTCTGAAAGTATTAATAAAAAAATGGAAAATGTTATGGAAAGGAATCCTGACTTGGATATCATTCGAAATTATTCCGAAAAGATTGAAAGAGAGCTCGAAATAGATGACCATGATTTCAAATATTACAAATTTGCACCATTAACATCTACAGATGTAGAACGATCTTTTTCCATTTATAAGTGGATACTGCACATTAAAAGAAATAGGTTAAGTGTCGAAAATATAGAAAAAATTATGGTTATCTATTTTGATCCCGCTAATTGTAATCAACCTTCCGATGAGCTCTATGGAGCTTGTTCATCGGGAAGTTGATTACGATTAGCGAATATCTGAGTTATTTAAGTAACTTTAGACATCCCAAAATTTTTCGTCGTTAGCTTACTTACTTGCCTTTTATTAATATATTGGTTTTGATTGTCTATAGTTGGTTCTTGCATAATTGTTAACATGAATCCGTTATACTACATGCTGATTATAAAAATAAACTTTAAGTACCTGTTCAATGATTGTTTCATTTAATTATTAAAAAAATCCTGGTAATATACATTATGTATGTTTTTTATTGCTTGAAGTATCAATTATATTAAAAAAACGCATAATCCCCAAGAATTGAAATCCCGGGAAAAAAATAGTCAAAATAACGATTCCCGGGAATTTTAGGTCTTATCCATACTTTTGATAGTAATAGCATCCAAAATTCCGATCATTGATCATCAGGTAAGGTCCAAATCTTCACGGTCATATAGACTCACCCGATATACATATGAATATCAAGTTTTCACCTGATGCTTGCCTACAATTTTCAAGAGTTGCCTTCGATTTCTCAGGGTTTCTACCATCAGACCCTGACCTGGTAACGATGGGACCCAACTGGCAGCATACCCTTTCATATATAAAAATAAAACAAAATTGGTTGATGATTTTTATTCGAAAATATAATCGTCGATTTTTCAAAAGCGACTTTTACGAAATTTTAGGAACCATCTATTATGTTTTTGCAGGAAAAATATTGCGTGTTTTCTTTCAGTACACGGCAATAAAAACACGGTACGTAAGGATATGAATATATCCCGGTAAAGCAATAACCTATCTAAAACAAAATAAACTGTTATTTTAAGTAATAACAAATTTTTCGATACTTTATTTTCATGTAATTTATTCTAGTCACGTTTTACATAAGTTGTTATTGAAAAGACGGGTTCATAAGCCTGGATATTAAACACACGTAGGTATATTTGAAAGTACGTGTTGAATTTGTTTGAGTCCTATCTATATTTAAAGGGTATAATTATTAGATGGATACATAAAAAAATAATTCTAATAATATAATATAACACGTTGATATGCATTGCTAGACAAAGTACCCTGTCCTCTTTTGTTTCTATTTTTGAAGTCAAAAACCGTTGTAACGTCTACAGAATTGAAATTACTTAAACCAGCAAACTGATTCAATCACCTTTTCATATTCATATTCGTCTCACAGATAAATTTTAACTACCATTTTTATATTAATTTTTGAAGTGAAAACTTCTTTAGCGGCGTTGAGCACATTTTGTATGGGGAAAAATATATAAACTCGCGACAGGTATCACGTGACCGACAATGTGAAATCTGAAATTGTGAAACCAGATATTCCTTAGAAATTCCGTAAGTACAGGTCGGTAAGAAATTTGACAATAGTGTCAGGCTTAGTAATAATCTTAGATGGATAAAATCATAGATGGAGTTTGGGTTTTTATTTTTATAAAATGAAATTGCGCCATCTATAATTTTTTTAAGTCAAGTAGTTAGTCAAGTATGAAAGTACGAGTATAGTTTTTATTCTTCAAAATCGTAGATGGAGTCGTGTTTATATTTTGATTATATTAAATCGTATTGGGGTATCTTTAGTTTACCTTTCAGTACAGTCATAGGGATAAAAGATTTTTTTGAGAAACTCTCAATATCGAGGGCAACTGATGACAGTTAAAAGTAGTTGTGCACTTTCTTTATACCATAATCTCAAAAAAATATCAAAAACGCATAAAGTTAATATTCATGTTTTCACTTCTGCCAGTACTCCCGGAGTGCAATCCGGTGTTCTTTTTTTATTGCCATTCCTTTTTGTATTGACCACGTTAAGTACGGAAATTAGAATTGTAAAATTATCAAAATTTGTACACCAGAAAGGCCAACCATGATTGCTACTTAAAAAAAAAGCTTATTATAAAATTCAAGACTTCGTTGACGTTAAAGATATATGGCGCTAACTCATCTCTGCATGTGTGGCTTCCCTGGCAATGTTTACAAATGAATAAAACTATTTTATTTTATTTTTACTTATCAGACAAGCTAAGTTTTCTTCTTTAAAAAAATCAGAATTACTATATAAGGAAAATTATTTTCCTGCCGGGGCTGCCGGATTATTCGAAAGAGTTACCACGGTCCAGGGAAACAAAGGGCTCTAGAAGGAAAATAGTGGATTTTAATCAGTAAGAGTCTAACACTGGATCATTTGATGCTTTCGCATCACAACAAAAAGGAACATTATTTTAAAAGTTCAAAAAGTAATTCAAGAATTCGAAAAGTTATTATTTAAACGCAGGTTAATTTATTACCCTGTAGACTACTTTTAACAAAAACTGAATTCTCACTTGGTCTTAAAAAATGCTTTTATCGGTACTCAGGAATTTATTTAAACTTTACGCATTGGAACTACCACAACTAAAAGGAACTAGTACAATATTGAACATAAAATGTAAACTGGTAAAGTTACGTGCCTAGTATTCATCGTCTGCGTAGTCTTTTCCCAACTATATTGGTATCGGCTTTCAGTCTAACTGCATAGAACCAGTGTTTCACATGGAGCGAATGCCTATCTGACCTCCACAAACCAGTTACCCACGCAACCATATACCCCTTGGTAAGAGTGGTACTCAGACTTTTTAGCTTCTGACTACCCGTAACGACTGCCAAAGATGGTCAAATGACAACCGGGACCCACGAGTTTATCGTGCCTTCTGAAACACGGAAAAACTCGTTATAACAACTTGTTGAGACCCATCCACGGACCGACGGTGCCAAGCTTTGCTTAACTTTATGTTCGATCGATCCACGTGGCTTTGACTAAGCCATGAGCTCTTCCTTTGATTTAGATACGAGCTTATGCTACGCGAGTATTATGCTTGGCAGTAATTGTAAGTTTTTACGCAATACCAGAGCATAATAACATTGAATATTGACCTGAAAATGGCTTGTGAAGCAAATAAGTGGAGTTTCTAGTATAAAGGTTTAGTAATTAAGGAATTTTATAGTCTTACAACTCATATTCAGGGATTCAGGACTAAGAGACGACGTGGAATGGAACGTTATTTAGGTATTATTAGATAACATGGTTGAGTAACAGAATTACGTGATAAAAATATATGCTCTGTATCTATATATATAAAAGAAAGTCGGGTTTGTTCAAACACTTATAACTCGAGATCTGCTGGACCGATTTTCATGGTTTTTGGTTCGTTGGATTCGTCTCCGCCCCGAAAAACAGAATACATCTTAAAAACAATAAAAAATTACAAATACATAACAACAAAAGATTTTACCTTAAACGTTCATTCGTTTCGTACCTGTCAAATACTGGGTTATTCGCAATCTGCCCCATTCTTTTGTTAAGCAAACTTTTGAAAGGCGAACATCGATTCCCAAATGCATCCATGGCATTTTTATTTAGAAATAAATATTACAGTAAAAAGGTACTTTAAGTTTCATTTTGACCCACGGATACTTTAAATAGTAAATTATTTTTTAGATATTGTTATATCTCAATGTTCCCCACGTAAAAGCAACGAAATATTAAAATATTAAAGTTTCATTTTCTTCCATAACATCTTGCTGAGGAACAGTCGGTATAAAAATGTTATGCGTCGTGACAACTGAATAAGATAGGTGGTTTATTCTTTTAAACGCATATACGATTAAACATTTAGAACATCATAAAGGTTTCGTATTAAATATCGATGAACATTCAGCTAAGTACTAGGGAATCATAACTGAATTGACTGTGGAAATATAACAAGTTATTGAAAGTCACTGTACTGTTTGAATTATTATTCCTCACGTACATGTTTTAAAACTGATTTTCCTGCTGACTGTACTTCAGTCATCGTTTGGTACCAAAATGCAGTCCAAATATAATATTTATTTTTATAATTCTTTGAAGAAAACGTGTGGAGCAATTTGAGAATCCACCCATTGTATTATTTCTTTTCGGAAATACATTTTTTTTTTTCAATTTTAAGGTCGTGGGGGCAAATTGGGAAACGCTTTAATTCTAATTTTAATTTAATATTTTTGTCGTGGGTGACTTTAGGAATACTTCGTGGATGAAAATGAGAATAAGCCAAATACTTACTGTCAGTAATGATTGACATTTGTACATGCGTTCAGAAATTAAAAAGTGTGAATAAACTATTTGCCTGTTTGTTTTTTTTAAATCAATTAGAAGATTAAGTGGCTATTTGACGTCTGAGTGGAACCAATGAAGAGGCCGGAACATTTATTTTGTGAAAAAATTTGAAATAATCTTTTAGTATTAGAAGTTCCTCAAATATTTGTGAAAATAATTTACAAAATGCGGCCGCACCAATAATTAAAGTACCAGGACTGCATAAATTTCCTTAGTACAAAGCAATCACGGGATCTCAATGCAAGGACCGCATAATCACCACCCACAGCGGGAGGGGTCATACTGATGATTTCCCATCGATATAAAAAAAAGACCGCATAATCACGGGATCTCGATGCAACTGGTCACCATGTACCAGGACCGCATAATCACGGGATCTCGATGCAACTGTTCACCATGTACCAGGACCACATAAACACGGGATCTCGATGCAACTGCTCACCATGTACCAGGACCGCATACTCACGGAATCCCAATGCAACTGCTCACTATGTACATCATAATTTATAATTCAAGAACGGCTGAACAGATTCGGCTGAAAATTGGTAAAGAGGTAGCTAAGAACTGGGAGAAGGACATAGGACATGTCGATGTAACTGCTCACCATGCTTCGTAACTAAGACCAACCAGAACTGTGCAATGTGCACGTTTGGTGGCAAGTAAACTGATGAACAATTTGATTTACGCCACAATACTCAAAGGAAAATTCAAAGGGGGGAAAGTTCTCATTCCGATGATTCCGATGGTCTAAACCGACATGCCATTTGAGTTTAATAAGCTTGAATTTCCAATCCGTCTTGCATTCGCCATCACTGTAAATAAGTCACAGGACCAATCGTTGAAAGTTTGTGGTCTTTATCTCGAACATCCATGTTTTTCACATGGCCAATAATTTAAAGTGGTATGTTCACGGGTCGGAAGACCTTTCGTATTATTTGTTTTCGCATGTAAAAAACAAAAATGTAGTCTATCACAAGGTGCTACTTAAATGGCAAATAAAGAATCATTGAATAATTATGTATATTTTTAAATGTGATCATGTGATATTGCCATATTGCCTTTAAGGCGGTACAAAGTTCGCCGGGTCAGCTAGTTCTAGATAAATAGGGATAAAATCGGGAGGGATATAATAAAACCCAATATTTCCTTGTTTTAACTTGCATATTGAAGTGAATATAACGCGCAATTGGAAAAGTTTATCTACTTAACCTACTTCCATACCATTTCAACTCAACAAGGGCCATTGAAAAAGCATAATTATGCATTAAAACTCACATCAGAATAATATTGGTTATAATTAAGTAATGAAATATTCTAGCAAAAATACCTACCAAACAAAAGAAACAGGAAATCATCAGAACTAATATTATCCACAAAATGTACGCACGACCACTTTCCAAATAAAACCTGAAGCAGAGAGAACCGTAATAATTCACGTTAGGGTTAGGTTAGATAACCCTTCTCTCTTTCATTCTTGACAGAGCCATCATGTTGATTAGAAATAGTATATGGCCCCTTTTATTGATAATCACCATATATTTTTGGAAAATATGTTATATTTAATAACATAATGGCCTCATTCAGAAAGTGGTGGTGATGATGATGTGATGATGTGATGATGGTTGAAGAAGCAATGATCTGAGATTTTTCCTGTACGATGAGATTGGGAAGGCGATGTCTAATCCACGTTTCAATAGCTCATTAAAGATGGTTTACTAGTGAGACTTATAAGGGTGCTTTCTCAGAGTTTTAAAATATTCTTGTCAGATTGATTTATCTATATGTTAAATTCAAGATGTTTGGGTTGGGCAAATATTGAAATGTCTAACTGAATGTAAAATGAAGAAATTAATATAATATGTACGTACATGCATTATTTCCTGGGCTGTAACATTGTCCTGCCCTAATTCCCAACCTCACCTGCCCGCTGTGTACCCTGTTGAAAAACGGACGAGGCTCTCGCAGGTGGTATAACCACCATACATACAGCACCTTACCTATAGGATAGTAAATGCTTTGTTCAAAGCTAAACTAAAAATATTCCACGCTGCGCTCACAAACACGAATGCCCAGCGCAGTTAGTGTGGGCAAATCCACCTTGTTAGGAGTAAGCCTTTGTCCAGCAGTGGACGTTTTTCGGCAGTGACGACGAATGTAGGGTAGTGGTACCTACTTTAGTAGTTCTGTACTTATCATCTGCCTAGCCTTTTCCCAACTACTTTTGGGGTCGGCTTCCAGTCTAACCGGATGTCTAACCAGTATAACCAGTGTTTTACATGGAGCGACTGCCTATCTGAACTCCACAACCCAGTTACCCGGGCAACCTGGCACCCCTTGGTAAGACTGGTTGTCAGACTTGTTGTCACAACTCTGCCTATATAATGTGTGTTTAAAAACATATACTTATAATATTGTAAACACATGTTATTATTTCTCCAAACAACAATTGCCCAACAGTTACGTAAACAACAAATGTTCCGCGGTGAGCTTGTAAGTACATATTTAAACACATAGGTTACGGGTCAACTGTATTTAGACAAATACTTGTACTACTGTGTTAAGTTTTGTGTCAATAGTTCGGGTGTAAGTAGCTAAGTGGAGGTATTTGTGGGTGAATATATATAGGTCAGATTGGCCTCACTTTACTTCAGCTATGGCAAAAAATTAANACTCTTCTTTTAGTAGTTCTGTATACACGTGTTAAATCTCACTAGTAAACAAAAAATACTCATTCAGGATACGGGAACGGAACCCAATATGTACATAGACTCGACCTAGCGTAATTGATGTTTTTTTTTATTTTTATTTTTTTGATTAGCCTTCAAAGTTACATGTTCAAAGGTACGTTTTATACGAGCTTTGAGAACATTTTTACCGATGCGACAAATTATTTGTGAACAGGATTCGAAATAAATCACTCAATAACTTAACGCTTTAGAAATAATTAATTGAAAGGTGTTTTATTTAAATAACAATTTGCATTATTCTGTGTAGTTAGGAACTACATATATAAAATAATGCAAATTTTTATTTTAACTATCAATACGAGTTATTCGATTTTACTCGAACTTCCTCGGCCTTGTTTTCTTGTTGTTGTATTTTTGCTTTTATAACCCTAAAGTCGGTACATTTTTTTTATTAAAAAAATATTTAACTTTAGTAAAATGCGGATAGATTAAAATAGGTGTTTCATATTTTCAATAATTAAAAAACAATAAAAATGAATAACAATAGTTATCATACAAATATTTATTTTGAGAAATCGTGGGCTGAAGTTCAATATTCAATACAATTCAAACCTGCTATATTACATTGTTATTTATCCCGTGTACATACAGAGTTCAAAATAATTGCTTTTTCCACTCTTTGAGTACTCAAAGAAAGAAACATATTTAAAATATTTACGAGCGTCAGAAGTAAATAAGCAGAGCTTTAAAGGATTACGTTGTAACAGATACTCAAATATGTAGAAGTTCATTGGACGGTATATCGAGAATCTTACTTGTTATTAAGAGTTTTCCATAAAAAAATGAAATATTTTTTATTTGTTTACTAGCTTACTAATATGATCCGTTCAAATATGAGGGAAATGAAAAAAAAAAAATCGATATTTTTATCGATCTAAACAACAGGCCAAACTACCTGAATCTGTCAAATTTTATCAATCGAAAACCTTCCACTATTTTGATAAGGTCGGAAATCGATTGAAGAAATTTGAGAGGTTGATGTATTGGCGTACCTATTTACTAACAATTTGAAATTATTGATGAACCCACACTCGTACATGAGAGGCTGGAGCTTTAGTTACAAGGCTATTACGATTTTACCACGCTTTAAGAAAATTAAACCAAGCCTTATTCACATGAAAGACATATCATTATCTTTAGAAGTGCTGGTTTAATGTTTTCTAATAATTAATAATGTTCAAAAGACGTTTTATTCAAGCTTGAAAACTCCACTTAATAGGCTTTGTGTAAGGTCCAATTATTAACCTACTGATTAATTTAATTGATATTATAAACAATAATAAACCAATTAAAGCCAATTGACTTTTTATGTGTATAAATAGCAGTGCGTCTTTATTTTCGCACATAATTATATTTACGTATCCATCTTTATCAAAAAATATTTCGAGGTAAAAAAGAAAAATTTAACCAAACCCATCGAGTGGGGTATCAAAATGAAGAGTTTGAAATAGCGATTCCAAATATATATATATAACTTGTAGTTTCAATTTCAAATGAAAGATATTACGTCTAACGAAAATAATGAAACTTTTAAATCTCAGTTTTCGCAACGCATGGATGACAAATATTATATAATGAAAGATATTAAAGAGTATAACATCCAAACGGTGAAAAGATTTTTAAAATCGGTCCAGTACTTTTTTGAGCCTATTTGTTACAAACGTAATAAATAGGTACTTGTCTGTCCTCTTTATAATATAAGTATAAAAGTATAGATAATATGAACAAAAATCAGCAAATTTAAATAAAAAATAAAGACAAACTAAATAATAACAAAATGAAATGATTAATTGAACTTTTATTGAATACCCGACTGCTATTTACACGGCGGCGGCGGCGCGGGCGCGGCGCGGTGACGCGGGAGGGGCTTCTTATGTGAGTGAAAAACACCAGACGGACTAGCCATCAGCAACCTTAACCCGGAAAAATCTATTGTATCGGCCACATGACCAAAATTCGTTAGAAGAGCTCCAACGTCTACGGGAACTTAATTCATTCAGTAACTTTCCCCAATTTGAAGGAGGTACTTTAAGCATTCTAAACTGGGCCACTTATTTATAAAAAATGAACTAATAAGTCTGAAATAAAATAGTTATTATTAAAAAAACAAAAACCCGACTGCAAAAAATAACCAGAAACTAAAAAGGGAAAAACAAGCTCTATAATTTAGTGTAAAGAGTATACAGTACACCGTACATTATATTTTATTCGATACTACAAAATATATATTTTAATGTATTAAAATATAATTTAAACGTTAGTAAAAAATAATGTAGGCAGGACAAACGAATTACTCAAATATTGACAGTAGTTTACTTTTCTACAAAAGGGTTTAAATAATGTTCGACTAATGCTAAATACAGATTGTACTGATGGTAGATTTGTTTGTCACGCTTGCATAATTTTTTACTAACGTTTAAATTATATTTTTAAAACATTAAAATATATATTTTGTTTATGTAAGTATCGAATAAAATATTATGTACGGTGTACTGTATACTCTTTACACTGAATTATAGAGCTTGTTTTTCCCTTTTTAGTTTGTTGTTATTTTTTGTAGTCGGTTTTTTACGTGGTATTTTTATTCTGAGAGCACTACATACCCCCAAAGGGTGATAGCCATCCGGCTAATCCGGGGGTACCGCACGATCTCCCGCGAAGCGGCTGGTCTTCTTGCCGGGCTGCCACCGTGGGATCTAGAGGCGAGGGTGCTCTCGCGCCTGTATGATTGGCGCGAGGAGGCACTGCGCCGGGGGGAAACTCCGTTGCCACGACAAGTTGTCGCGCAACGGGTGATCCTCCGGCGCGATCTCATGGTGGCATGGAGTGACCGGCTGTCGCAGCCCCATGCAGGGCACGCCACAATAGTGGCGGTAAGTCCCCTCTTTGAGGAGTGGCTCGGGAGGAGTCATGGCGCCCTCACCTTCCGCATGACGCAGGTCCTCACCGGACACGGATGTTTCGGGAGGTACCTGCATCGCATTGGGCGGGAGGTGGCGCCCGGGTGTCACCACTGCGCGGACGGTCCAGAGGACACGGTGGAGCACAC
>NWSH02000050.1:13647719-13662599 GCA_002382865.2 Heliothis virescens
TAATATTGCTATGCAATTGTTTTTTGAAACTGGTACTCCACTTATGCTTACTACTGTACAACCTTCTGCCCGTTCTACTGAAAGAACTCCTTTTACCAGCATCTTTAGTTGCCCTAGGTTCTCAAATTCATACCACATAGGCTACATTGATATGAACTAGTTTTTTCGACTTTGAATTATATTCGAAACACAGTTCCAACTATTTTTTTTTCTAAATCTTCTATACAAAGATTCTTCGCAATGTAACACAAAAATGTTTAGATGGACCACGTATGCAGAATATAAAACGTGACACGTATTAACCTTTTGGTTCAGAAATCGTGCGAAACAAAAATCTTGTTCCATATAAATGGCCTACTTTTATTGGTTGAGAGTGTGCGTTGCGGTCGATAAGATTTGAATAAGTAGACAAAAATAATAATATCTCTTTTGAAGTATTTGTAACTGTTAAATTATTAGTAGATTAGTTCAGAAACAGTATTTTAATAGGTCATACCCAGTATTGAAACAAAAGTTAACGTTTCTAATTATTTATTTACACAGTCGTGTTTTTTGTTAATGTAGATAATTTTACTCTGAAACCATTCGATATCAAGGCGCTCTAATTACATAGCGTCGAATAAAGTACTACACAACAAAGCTAATTCTTTTACCCTCAGAACAGGTCAGTAAAAACTCAGAGCTGGCAGATTTCAGCTTAATTGTGTGTCAACAAGTAGTTAAAAAATGGGCTACGTATTATGTACAGATGACAGCACATCAAGTTACCACAATCTGTCAAATTTCTGCAGTAGATTTTCAACCTTATCACAATGGAGGTAAANTCAGCTTAATTGTGTGTCAACAAGTAGTTAAAAAATGGGCTACGTATTATGTACAGATGACAGCACATCAAGTTACCACAATCTGTCAAATTTCTGCAGTAGATTTTCAACCTTATCACAATGGAGGTAGGTTATTGTTTGACTGGTAAAATTTGACAGATTTGTATACGTTGACCTGCTGTTGTCTGTACAGGATGGACATAAAGAGAACAAAGCAGAATAAGCAAAACCTTTGAAAAAAGATGACATTTCACAAAACCCTCAGGAAAATGTAGCGTCGCAGATAAATATAATTTAAGATACGGTTTATCAAATTTTTTAAAGGTACTGTTGTATGTCGCTTTTAGGTAGACTTACTTTGTACACAAATTGTTAATAGTTAACACAATCAGTTTTTGTTAATGTCCAACACGATTACGTTAGCCGAGATAAATGCAGGATTTTTATGTTAATATCCAGACACAACTCCAAATATAAACAGACAAAGTCAGGCACAGGAACTAGTCGTGTACACTGGCTTTGAATTATTATATATCATTATTTATAGCATCATTCGTAGCTGGATTTAAAAAATATTTCCAAGGCAATAATAATAAAGAAATATCATATTCTCTGTAACGACATTTTTAACTTTGAAATGGAAAAACCTCGGCTTAAAACCAGTACTCAGATAACGAATGTTAAAGAATACTCATTTTATAATAAAATAAAAAATCTCGTTAAAATTATTTTGCATGAAAAAGGTTATTTCTGCTACGGCAAAAGTCAATAACTGAAAAAAATTGCAGACTTTATTTCCCATCGAAACTTATTTTATTTTACCCATCCGCCTTTTATTTTTATCGATGGCAAATCATCACATGTATGATACCTCCCGGTGTGTCAGCGTGAGGGTGTGTCAAACTTTTACTGACTAAAACCCACCGTGTTTCTTCGGGAGTCTTTTGTGTGCCAGGGCCGCGATAACTCTTTCGAACAACCCGCAGGCTCTGGCCCTAGTGGGCCCCGCAGGGGTTGGCTGACACTCTCTGAGGAGCGCGTGGAACAAGGCGCACGGCCGACATGGATCTGTTGTTTCTTAGGAGACGGAAGGACGATGAGCCACCCGAAACTCAACCCACAGACTCACGCCTACGGTGGCCGGGAGTCGTCTCTCGACACCCAGTGCCCTTACCCATCCGCCTTGAGCAAGCATGGCAAACTGGTGATAAATACTCATTCCTTCTCTGTATGAGAAGAAGCATGTCCTCTGCACAATAAAAGAAAGACTGGTGATGATGATAATGAATTATCTTTTCGTTAAAATATCCACCTTATTCTGGAATTATCTGTATCTTTCACATAATAAATCATCCAATTTTATGTCGCCCACATTATTCTTTCGGATATTACGCGTTTTTTTCAAACCTCTTTTCTCGTGTCTTAGGGTGAAGCCAACGAGCGTAATTTTGTGAGTGGCAACGCAAAATGAGTTGTCTTTTTTGTTTGTAACATAAATAGCAATTTAAAAAGTTGTAACAGATGTAATCGTCATGAAATGCATGAGTGCGCCACAGGTGTTGCGGTTTCACATGTTTATTGTATGGGGTCCTTAATATTTTATTTTCTTTAAATTTTAGTATTTGTTGTTATAGCGGCAACGGAAATACATCATTTTTGAAAATTTCAGCTTTCTAGCTATCACGGTTAATGAGATACAGCGTGGAGACAGACAACGAAGTCTTAGTAATAGGGTCCCGTTTTATCCTTTGTGTACGGAACCCTAAAAATGAATATTAACTTTGTGCGTTTTTTATATCTTTTGAGATTATGGTATGAAGAAAGTGCACAACTACTTTTTACTTCTACTACTTTTTACTGTAATCACAATTTAATTAAAATTTTTGGAACTGCCAGTCTCTATAGAGCAGGGATGGCGAACATTTTCTGATTTATATGCCATATTCCTTAAAAAAATAGCGTGTTAAAGCAAATAGTCATCGTTATAAAAATAATTGGCCATTTTCAAAATGATATCACCATTAGAATGCTCGAGTCCATAAATAACATTTCTAACCATGTTATGAAAAGTAGTTTCCGCGAGAAACGACTACTTGTACATAGTTAAAATAATATTAATAATAAGCCTCTTTATTTCCTTTACTTACAGAGTTTTAAACTTGTTTACTATAACTAAAATATAAAATAAAATGTTATTATTTAGTTAAGGCCCCTGGCGGGTATAGGCCTCCTCCAACAGTTTCCATTTTATTCTTTCCCTCGCTCTTGTAGTCCAGTCATTTCCAGCAAGCTTTTTAATCTCGTCTACCCAGCGTTCTTTAGGACGGCCTCTAGCTCTCTTGCCACCAGGCCCTGTCCAATTTGTAGCTAATAACGTCCATCTTTCATCCTCCATACGTGCACCGTGGCCAGCCCATTTCCACTTGAGCTTTTTCATATGTTCTAGAGCGTCGATTATATTGTTTTTTTCCTTATAGTTTTTGATTTTATTTTATTTTACACTGTACATAGTTACAATTGCGATATTTTAGATGCAAAATAAACAGCCTAAAAACGTCCACTGCTATACAAAAGCCTCCCCCAAGCTGGGGGCATGTACCCATACTCGCCGCGCGGGGCATGCGTGTTGGTGAGCGCAGTGTGGGATATTTTTAGCTTCGGAGATGGTGCTGCCCATCGCTAAGCATACCTTTCGTGAGTTTATATAAATTTCTCCTTATAAGTGCTCAACGCCGCTAAAGAAGTTTTCACTTCAAAAAAAAATATTCTAATCGGTTCAGCTGTTGACGCGTGATTCGATGACCAGAAAAAATTGGGATGATTTATATACTTTACATACACTTATACTTTTATATGATACAACGGGAAGTAGTGCCCCGGGAAGTGGGTGAAACCTCTGTCGGGAGCTTGTACAATATATGGCAAGTTTTTGCTTAACCCAAATTAAGGTCAGCATGTTTGTATAGGAACTTGAATCCTTTGTTCGCAATCTCAAACAATAGACAACACAAACAAGCTATATAAGTTACATCTAACCCTACATGTATTTTGGAAATAAGAAACTAGTAATTTCTCACGGCTTCACCGTCCTTGCATCCAAAAAATATTTTGCTATAATCTTCCTGAACTATTGATTTTATCATACGTAACTAGTTTTTGCTGTCAGTTTTTTAGGATTCCGTACCCAAAGAGTAAAACGGGACCCTATTACTAAGACTTCGTTGTCTGTCTGTCTATCTGTCTATCTCCAGGCGGTATCTCACTAACCGTGATAGCTAGAATACTGAAATTTTCACAAATGATGTATATCCGTTGCCGCTATAACAAAAAATACTAAAAATTAAAAAAAAATATATTAAGGCTGTTGATTTATATTAATTAATTGCAAAATTGTATACTAGTAGCGCCATCTAATAGAAATAATGTGCAACTTAAGTAACTCACACTTGACCATTCCTATTGTACTTTTTTCATAAATAATGGTACGGAACCCTTCGCGCGCGAGTCCAACTCGCACTTGGCCGATTTTTTTTATATTCCGTGGAAACTACTGCGCACACTTGGACAAAAAATGCCTTTAAACTTGCTCGACAATACTGGCTATCTTATATTGAATTTATTTTTTATCGGCCTGTAGGTACTTCCTAATATCAAATGAACAAACAACCTCTCGAACTCTGTAGTGTAAATAGTAACATAATCTAATCGTAAAAGCCTTAAAACAGATAGGCCAATAACACTGTGCAATATTTTTTAACCAAGGTGAAATATATGATTTCTTGTAGATAATTGGATACTGAATCAAAGTCCCGAACATAAAGTTGCTCTAGCACGTCGGGATTTGGAGACAAACCATGCTTATAGTGCTAAATATTGATGTAAATTTTTGGAGGTAAAAAAAAAATCTGGTAATTTTTTACCTATACCATCATATAGTACTACTTTCCCCGCGTTCAATCCATTTAAACTTATATTTTTACGACTTTTCTTTCCCAAGATATAGCATTTTATATTTACATCGGAGTTTTTCATACTAATTGGTCAAATAGAATATAGGGGAGATCGAACGACCGCAGCTGAAACGTATAGTACTTCAATGAAAACTCGTAGCGTTAAGAATTTAAATGGGATGGTGTCGGCAAGAGTAGTATTATGTGACGCTATAGTTGAAAATTTCCAGAAAAATTTGCTGTTCTTCAAAATTTACATCAAATATCGTTAAAAATCGCGTTTATAGCACTATAAGAATGGTATATCTCCAAATCCCGACGTGTTAGAGCAACTTTATGTTCTGGACTTCGATTCAATATCAAATAATCTACAAGAAATTATATATTTCACTATGGTGAAAAAAAAAGTTTTTTTTTGTTGCGTAGTGAAGCAGACACTATATAATAGTATTACTTGGTAAATATGTATGTAGATGTAATCTGGCCCGATTCCAATACCCACCGAAGGTTATGACAAAATCAATGGATGCCAGGTGACTCTAAATGTGATGTTAAATTAATGAATAGTTCACATCTGTATTTTCCAATTAACTATTATGCTAAAACGTTGAGATTTGCTGCTGGTATTCAATTTCCTAGAATTAGTTTATATTTCTTGCCATTGGTTTGAGTAGAGTTTTCATAGCCCACATTATATTCGTACCTAGAACTATTCACCACACAGTAAAAGTCTGTGAACATGCTAATATCGAAAATAATTGTTGCGTTTAAATAAACCGGCCAAGTGCGAGTTGGACTATATATACCTACAACTAGCCAAAATACAATCATTTTTGGGACAGCAAAAAATAACTTTGTTTTTCATACAAATATATGAATAACAAAGTTATAACTTGCGGTTTCACACGTTTGTTGTATGGGGACCCCCTTAATATATTTTTTTTAATTTTTAGTATTTGTTGTTATAACGGCAATGAAAATATATCATTTGTGAAAATTCCAGCTTTCTAGCTATCACGGTTTATGAGATACAGCGTGGAGACAGACAGACAGACAACTGTTATCTCGGTGATACTGAAGTAATTTTATTGGAGTCGAAGAAGGAATTTCATTATAAGTCCTTTCAACTGAACTTCTAATTAAACAAGTTTAGTGATAAATTAGATTTTGATTTTGGATCCTCAACTATCTTCTATGAGGCAAATGAAATAATTGAGGTTCTTATCTAAGAAATTCGTAAAATTCATGGTGTATTTGCTGTCTTATAAAATAACTAGCTTTTGCCTGCGACTTCGTTCGCGTGGAATAGTGACTTCCGGCAAATTTTTGATCAACGCCATCTATCTACGGAGTATAGGAACAGCTCGACATTTATAGTACAAAATTAAACAATAGATGGCGCTGTATGTCCGGAATAAATTTATTTTTTATTTTTATTTTTTGAAATAAAAACTATCCTATGTCCTTTCTCAAGTTCCAAACTATGTCTGTGCCAAATTTCATACAAATCGGTTCAGTAGTTTAGGCGTGAAGAAAAGACAGACAGACAGACAGAGTAACTTTCGCATTTATAATATTAGTTTGGATGGACGTGATTTTTTTATGTTGTGTGTGCTAATGTTTTTTCTGTTTCTGGTCTTCTCACTCTTGAAAAGTGTGAAAAAAATATCCATGAAATCGCATCCTTGCGAATATCTACTAGTAGTTGACCCGCATTGACGCGTACACATAGATGACAAAATTACCGACAATTTGTAAAAATTACAGCAAAAATATACATTATGTTAAAAAACTTTCATAGTTATCTTACCTACCTACTTATGTATTCGTTCTCTGAGAACCTTCAAAAAATAAAACTAGTACGTGAGTATAGGTTCATGTACTTTCATGTAACAATAACCTAAAGATAGTCTTTGCTCCCAAGGCTGCCTATAAGTCAAGCCAAACCTGCCTAAAAATACCTAATAAAGTATCGAGTGTTTCTGAGAGGTTGGTGTACGAGTCTGAAGACAGGTTTTCAGCCGACATGAAGTATCTGGTGATATCTTGACATGACCGAAGGATTATTCAAATCGTCAATATTCTGGATAGGGGCAAGAATTTTAACAGTTAATTAAAAAATACAGCTGTTAATGAAATGCAGCTATTTCTCCATATCAATAAAAACCGGCCAAGTGCGAGTTGGACTCGCGCACGAAGGGTACAGTACCATTATCTACGAAAAAAAGTACAATAGGAATGGTCAAGTGTGAGTTACTTAAGATGCACATTATCTCTAATAGATGGCGCTACTAGTATAAAATTTTGCAATTAATTAATATAAATCAACAGCCTTAATATATATATTTTTTTTAATTTTTAGTATTTGTTGTTATAGCGGCAACAGAAATACATCATTTGTGAAAATTTCAGCTTTCTAGCTATCACGGTTGATGAGATATAGCCTGGAGACAGACAGACAGACAGACAACGAAGTCTTAGTAATAGGGTCCCGTTTTACCCTTTGGGTACGAAACCCTAAAAATTGCCATATATATAGGAATATATCCGATGATCGTAAAGTTGCTAAGTTTCGTAAATATCCGTTGAGCCGTTTTTAGGGTTCCGTAGCCGAATGGCAAAAAACGGAACCCTTATAGATTCGTCATGTCTGTCTGTCTGTCTGTCTGTCTGTCTGTCTGTCTGTCTGTCCGTCCGTCCGTATGTCACAGCCACTTTATTCCGAAACTATTAAGACTACACAGTTAAAACTTGGTAAGTAGATGTATTATATTGACCGCTTTACGATTCTTTTATAAAAATAAAAAAATAATAATATTCGGGGGGGCTCCCCATACATGAAACAGAAACTAAAAAAAAATTTTTTCGTCTAACCTATACTTGTGGGGTGTCTATAGATAGGTCTTAATAAATGGTATAGAGGTTCCTAAAACCATTTTTTCTGAAAGTCAATCATTTCAGAGTAAGACACTTCCAAAGTGCTAAAATGTGTGTCCCCCCCCCTGTAATTTCTAAACTAGCAAAGTGAAAAATCTAAAAAAAATATATGTTATAGATCTTAACAAAAACTATCAACCAAAATTGGTTTGAACAAGATACAGTCAGTGGTTTTTGAGATATAGCACTTTTTAAGTAACCGCAAATTATAACTTTGTTATTCACGTATTTGTATGAAAAACAAAGTTATTTTTTGTGATAAATAATGGAACGGAACCCTTTATGTGCGAGTCCGACTCGCACTTGGCCGGTTTTTTTCATTTGAAGTAAGTAACATAAACACACACCCTTACAAACTTTTACTTTTATAATGTTACTGTGATGTGATAACTCCTTAATCTTTGGTCAAAAGTTTTTATTTTGACTTTCCTGGTTATCAGTTTAAATAAATATCACAAGTTTATACCAAAATTATTTTAATAGCAATTATTTTTGACATTCCTTGTTATACTTAAGAAAGACCTCATTAGTAAATAATACCAAATGTTGGTTCCGTCGTTCGTTATGTTGGATAGATGGACGTCTTCGCGTCGTCTCAAATTAGCCGAAGAGTGTGGGCCCCCGCGCTGTTTTGTTGAACCCTATAATTAGCTACTAGCTTCTGCCAGCGGTTTCACTGGCTCTTCGAGGAATGTACTTCCCGTACTCGGATAGGTAAGTCAGTGGCGTAGCTAGGTAACCGCGGGCCCCGGGGCAAATAGAAAAATTAGGCCCCTTAAAGGAAAAAAAAAGAAAGGGATATGTATCATGCGCGAACAGAGCGAGCTTTTTTTAGGTCGCAACCTGTCTTTATTATTTATTGTAAAATTGAGAAAAGTTCAGGGGCAAAGCTCAGGTTCATTCGAGGGGATCCTGGGCTTGGGGGCCCCGAGGCACTGCCCCGGCTAGCCCCTTAGTAGCTACGGCACTGAGGTAAGTAAAATCATAGTATATCTACGTTAAGATCGGCGTAGTTGAAACCATTCCACACTAATGACTTTCGCTATTTTCGCAAGACATCTGGAGAGCGGGAGTTTGAATTAATATTGGAATGGAGGCGTACCTATCCTTGCTTTGTATTGCTGTGTAGGTATAGGTTAAACCCGAAGTTAATAAAAAAAAGAAAAGCTTTATTTCATCGTATATTTCATATATGATTAAACGTCGTCACACGTTAATACCTCCTTTTAGGTATTGGAGATACCTCGGTTAGGAGGTCTCGAGGTGTTATTCGTGAGGAGTGATAAAGTGAGAAGACTATGATTACATAGTCATCTCACTTTATCGTAGGTACTTCAAAGTAAGAGTTATGTGGACTTCTTCTTCTTATCGAGTGGACTGCAGGTTTAATCACCTAACAAGCCCTAGTGTCAGAGTTTTCTCAAATCCGCCTGACGGCCTCTGACGTGGAATTATAACTACGACTGCTACTGAGTAACAATCGGGGACGACGGCTTTACGTGCCCTCCCAGGCACGGGGGTGTAACACCGCCAACTTCCAAACTCCAGGCTGCTTTGTGAAAGCTTCTAAAACCCACAAAGCGATTTCGGCCTGACCCGGGAATCGAACCCAAGACCCGTGGCATGGCAGTCGCGCTATGCGACCACTAGACCAACGAGGCAGTCAATATGTGGTGACTTAATGAGTGAACTTGTGTCAATACACTAATCACATCGAGGTGTTTTGTTGCTCTCGAATTGATGATGAAATAAAAAGTTTCAAATAAGTTAATTTTAGTTAGATAAGCTAACGATCTACCTAGATAAAGGTTTTTCATTTAATTCAGTTTGAAAAACATTAAAAGCCAGTAATTGTGAGAAAAAAAAATCAAAATTCGTTTTTTATCATCCAACTTATCAAATTAAAAGTAAACGAAAACCCACTGAAATGAAAAGTAAAATACAATTTTAGGGTTCCGTACCCAAAGGGTAAAACGGGACCCTATTACTAAGACTACGTTGTCTGTCTGTCTGTCTTCGGGTTGTATCTCATAAACCGTGATAGCTAGAAAGCTGAAATCTTCACCAATGATGTGTTTCCGTTGCCGCTACAACAACAAATACTAAAAATAAAAAAATATGTATATTAAGGGGGATCCCCATACAGTAAATGTATGATGCCGCAAATAATAACTTTGTTATTCATATATTTGTATGAAAAACAAAGTTATTTTTTGCTGCCCGAAAAATTTTTGTATTTTGGCTAGTTGTAGGTAATAGATACTTTCATTTTTCGTAGATAATGGTACGGAACCCTTCGTGCGCGAGTCCAACTCGCGCTTGGCCGGTTTCTTTAATTCTCTAGGTATTTCACAATATCTAATAGCTAGTCACTAAATGCTTCAAAAACACTTTGAAATCAAACAAAAACAAAAATCCAAAATAGGTACCGAATCTTGACAAAATAAAATGTAAACGAAGATTACAATTGCACAAAAATGATAGCCGAGTTTTGCTAGTTAAATTGCTGTATAAAATCTCACCATACTCTAAAAAGTTCCTACAATGTAGTGTGTATTATAAAGGCTAGAACGAAGAGCTATATTTTTTTAAGGTTTTTGCTCCACAGCAATATGCTTGCAAACTCCGACCACTAATAAATTTTTATAAAAGTGAACTTGCATACAAAACAAGTTTATGGGCACATTTTTATGTTATTCGTAGATGAAATAGTGGAGAAACGAGAAGTTATTTTCTAGAACGATTTTTAACCGACTTCCCAAAAAGGAGGAGGTTCTCAATTCGACTGTTTTTTTTTTACGTATGTTCACTATTGTTCACCGATTACTCGAAGATGGCTGGACTGATATTCAAATTTTTTTTCGTTTGAAAGGGTATACCTTACAGGTGGTCCCTGCCCCCATGATAAGGAGACCAGGATCTGATGATGGGATCCTGGAGAAATTGAGAGAACTCTCCAAATTTAATAGGTGAAAACATGATTCTATATCGATGATAAAATTACGGGTACCGACTGACACTGTAGGTATTAATAACAATATTATGGTTTTAGACCCGAAAACTGAAAAGCATAAAATAAAAAACTTTATAACAAAAAAAAAAACAACTTCCCAAAAAATACTCATCATCTGCCTAGCCTTTTCCCAACTATTTTTGGGGTCGGCTTCCAGTCTAACCGGATGCAGCTGAGAACCAGTGTTTTACATGGAGCGACTGCCTGTCTGACCTCCACAAACCAGTTACCTGGGCAACCTGGCAACCGCCTTGGTAAGACTGGTTGTCAGACTTTCTGGCTTATGACTACCCGTAACGACTGCCAAAGATGTCCAAATGACAGCCGGGACCCACTATTTATCGTGCTTTCCGAAACACGGAAGAACTCGTTATGAAAAGATGGTCACCCATCCCAAAAAATACTGAAAGGAATAAAATAAAAATTTTCACAAGGCTCTAGAACTCGGTGGCAAAATAAATACAGTCAGTAGCTTCTAGCTTTTAAACCTTTTTGCAAACATTCAGTAATCGGATCTGAAAAGGGTAACCAATAAGATTCAACTTTGTTTTCCATTCAATAAAATGTGCACGTTGAGGTGTATATAAAAATCTAGAGCCAAATACAAATGAAACATAACTATATAAGATACTTCTCTGAAGTTTATTCTACACTTGTAAATTATTCTTTGACAGCGATACTGAACTTTTCTTAGGAATTTTAAAATATTTCTCACCGTACGAGGAGGAGATTTTCACTGTATCAAAACACATATTTTGAAACCATTTGTTTTAATGCCAACTGCGTACTCAAAAATATCTATATACTTATAAAAACGTGCCAGGAAAAAAGGGTTCCAGAATAATAAACTTAAAACATGCGCTACGTTTTAGGCTTTCGCTCGCTGACTTTATAGTATTTTGGTTCGCTACATTTCTGCTGGGTTGGGTAAAATTGTTACTTTAATGGTGCAGATATGATTCAGTATCGTGCGCTTGAGTTCCCACTTTTTCTCACTTGGCAAGTCGCACTGCTATTATGCTCTTGGTTTTGTTAGGGATCCTTTTACTTAAACAAATTTTTCGCAAGAGTACGTCGAAAAAAAATCGTCGAAAAAAGTTGCTCAGCCTTTGAGTTTTAAAGAGTTTCCTTTCAGTAAAATGCGTTCCTAACACAATTTCTACAATAACTTATGTAGGGGTTGTTCTGTCAAAGGCAGCCTCATATTTAACCCTAGAGTGGGCGCGTCTTTTCGCGAAACGTCAGTGGGCGCGTGGGGAGCATTTTGCCGCCCACATTATTTGACCATTTTAACTAGTAATACAGCAATTTAATCAGTTTTTTTTCTTAGGATTTAATAATACACTAATAAGTAATAGTAAATTAACATATTTATTAATTTCCGTTTTAAAAACTTTGGTTTATAAAAAACTTTAAGAAACTTAATATTTAAACTGTCATTTTTTCCCTTATCTTACATAATACTCTATAACTCTTAAAAAAAATTGAAAACATTAGTAAATTATATATATTCTAAATTCGCAGGATATGCTTTATCTAAAAAGTTTTCACAAAGGTATGTGCAATATTCGTTGCACAGTAACTTTGGGCATCTGGAACACCCTTTTTTCGTGCGCCTGTTTTTCTTTACGTAGACTGCATTTGCCCCCTTTTTTCAAGAAGATGTTTGTTCTGCTGGTGTTTGGCCGAATGTTTATATTTCGGTAAGCTCGACAATTGGGGGGAAGGTTAATTTTTGTTAGAAGCGTCGCTGTCTGCTGATTGTTCGATCGATCATTATCTGACACGTTTGTATCAACAATTCTGCAGCCAAGATTAAATTTGGTCTTCCATTTTGTCCATTGATATTTCATATTATCATTTGATACTTTTAAATCCTAAAACAAACATGTTTTTTTAGTTTCAAACTATAAATGAACCATAATATATAGTCTACATTACAAATTTGCAAAAAATACACACACAATATTACTTACGTGAGTGGGCGCGCGGTGAGCAATTTGCCGCTCGGCGATACCTGGTGGTGAAAACCTTCTCCTCAAGCAGTCCGTCGCACCCTGACAGCGTCCAGCTTTTAGGCACGCATTGCCAACGAAATTGGGGGCAGCTACTAAAAATCACAAGCCTAACGGGCAGTTGCTTTAAAAAATATTAACGTTTTTTTAGCGCGGGCGGCAAAATGCTCATAGCGCGCCCACTCTAGGGTTAAAATTTTAACAGTAAAAGTCCTTTTCAAAACATTTGACATAAGTGAAGGGACGAGACTCAGATTTGTTGTCCTCGGAAATATGTCGCGTGTAAAAAAAATCGAACTGTAATTAAAAACTTTCAAAAGTATTATTTAAACATAAATAATATAAAAATACAAACAAACAGATAAATAAATTTATATCAATAAAACTCATCCGCATCGCTGTCAGCGGGAATCGTCCAAAAGCTGGCCGAGCATTGCCACGAGTTAGATAAATTAAACCTTTACACTACCAATTATCCTCACTTATTTCTGTTCAACCTACTTCACGACGATCTGACATATCGCAGTCGATCTATCGATTACGCTGCGGCAACACCCACGCCGAGATTAGATAAGATTGCACTATCAAGAGGTTAATCTGAGGAGACTACGAAGGAGAGCTACTCTGGCTGAATCAGTCCACTCTATAGAATATTCAAATGTATTGATATAAGAAAACATGCACTATCACTAAAAATCATTTCTACTTTTCTTTAAAATCTCAATTTGTTTGATCTCGACACTTAATTAATTTTAAAAATATTATGTTTAAACTAATGTAGTATTCTAAACATAAAAATAACGGTAAAAGATATTTAGAAAACTTCTTAATGTTTTCCCCTAAAATATATTAACAGAAGATAAAAAAAATAATAAAAATTGTTATTTATCATTATCAATCTTCAACAAATGTCAGTCATTCAATCCTAGATTTGTTTATTCGCAGGACATTTTTTTGTAGAGCATTTCGATATCAAATTCGGGTTTTTACATGTAATCGGATATCCATAATCCACATCGCTACAATTCATGTATTAGGTTGATGTTTTGTACTTCAATGATCTTGTTCAACACAACCTTTATAACACTAACATTACCCATCAATTTTTTGTCTGAAGCATGATAAAACACCACCAACAAAACAAATCAACTACCGCCCTACCACCGTCTCTCAGACGCGCAACGCATAAGATCTTTTACTTACCAAGGACAAACGCGAGCAACGTACAACCTCGACAAGCTCTTGCGCCGCACCTAAGGCAAATGTGGTAGGAAGGTACAGGATGGACACAGGTACGCCCCGTTCGGCCCCCGAAATATTTACGAATTAATATTTTCTAAGCGTCTGTGAACGGGTGGGAAGGTGGTTCAAGGCGATAAATAAATACAATTCTAAAGTACATATATTAATCTACTAATCCAAAAAAGACCATCTCTCTTTCCTAAAGATATTTAACTCCATAATTCTTACTTAAAAAGCATGAAAACGAAAGAAACTACGTAACGAAAACCAGAAAGGCCACAACACACACCCCACACCACACCACATATAACAAGCTCTCAAAAAGAAAAAAAAATAAAATTTCAAACATGAAAATCTCTCGATTCCAAACTGAATAAGCATCCTTGTTCATGAACTAAGCTTTAAAAGCAATTAACTCCTTAATAATTAAGAATTTAATTTAATCCCTCTCACTGCTGACTCACTCGGAGCAATTTGTTGTATTTCAATTCTTTTCAACCGGGTATGTAGGGGTGAATCTATGTAGATGATAATTTATTCGGGTCGACTTCGGGACTTCGTACAGATATATTACTAGGAAGTTCGGTTACATTGTTGCCTAGCTATCGATAGATCTTGGTTTAGGGTCAAGAGATTTTTATTGAGATTTGCGCATTCTTTTAAAGTTTAATGATGAAGAATTTTTTGTTAGGGTGGTACGTTAGTTTGGATATTTTTTTATCGTTTATTCAATTATTGCATGTTTTCATACTCTTAAAACATGCCTAGGTAGTTTTTTGAAACCCGTGTAACAATAATAAATGCACTTTCAAGGTAATTTGCTGGAAAGCCTATAAAAATATACTATTCCACATGCCACTTACAAAGTACACCAACAAACCAATTGTAAATTCACCCTC
>NWSH02000050.1:13662624-13674055 GCA_002382865.2 Heliothis virescens
TAAATTATATATATTCTAAATTCGCAGGATATGCTTTATCTAAAAAGTTTTCACAAAGGTATGTGCAATATTCGTTGCACAGTAACTTTGGGCATCTGGAACACCCTTTTTTCGTGCGCCTGTTTTTCTTTACGTAGACTGCATTTGCCCTCTTTTTTCAAGAAGATGTTTGTTCTGCTGGTGTTTGGCCGAATGTTTATATTTCGGTAAGCTCGACAATTGGGGGGAAGGTTAATTTTTGTTAGAAGCGTCGCTGTCTGCTGATTGTTCGATCGATCATTATCTGACACGTTTGTATCAACAATTCTGCAGCCAAGATTAAATTTGGTCTTCCATTTTGTCCATTGATATTTCATATTATCATTTGATACTTTTAAATCCTAAAACAAGCATGTTTTTTTAGTTTCAAACTATAAATGAACCATAATATATAGTCTACATTACAAATTTGCAAAAAATACACACACAATATTACTTACGTGAGTGGGCGCGCGGTGAGCAATTTGCCGCTCGGCGATACCTGGTGGCGAAAACCTTCTCCTCAAGCAGTCCGTCGCACCCTGACAGCGTCCAGCTTTTAGGCACGCATTGCCAACGAAATTGGGGGCAGCTACTAAAAATCACAAGCCTAACGGGCAGTTGCTTTAAAAAATATTAACGTTTTTTTAGCGCGGGCGGCAAAATGCTCATAGCGCGCCCACTCTAGGGTTAAAAACATATTAGTAAGTTTGCAAGTATTAATTACAGCTCTTTGCCTGCTAGCTAGTAAGTAATCTTACTAAGTGAACTTTATTTCCGAGGAAAAGGGACAGGCATACAATAATGCTGTAATTTTTTTATTAAATGTCAGCGGTATTTTTCTATAATTGAACCTGCCTTAATTCTCCAATCGCCTCACCTGATTCTATCGCCTACCGATATGTCAATAAGATAATCCAATTAAAGTCGACAGCATTCCCTATTATCTCCTAACCCAGTAACCTGACGATATTGGCAGAAAGTCCGTTTAATAATGGACTATTTTAAACACAAAGAATGGACGGTCTGAAAAAGGTATACGGAGGTTGTAAAACCTCGGGTGTACGGAAATGCATCTGAAATATGTAAAGAAATTGCAATTTATATTCAAGCTTTATAATTTAAGGTCACAGTTTATATTTTAAAGATGATCACGATGAATATTAAACACAAATATTTAAACAGGCAATTAACGTACAGACGACAGCACATCAAGTTACCACAATCTGTCAAATTTCTGCAAAAGATTTTCAACCTTATCACAATGGAGGTAGGTTAATGTTTGACTGGTAAAATTTGACAGATTCGTATACGTTGACCTGCTGTTGTCTGTACTTATAGACATGCTTGCATTACATTGATGAATTTACTTTTCTTATTTATTTATTTGTTATACGAAACATGTGTTGACACGGCTGCTCATGTGCCGTGCGTGATAAAGACGAGACCCTCATATATTAATTCATGGCCTCACTCCATCACTCCTTACTCTCTTTAGTGTGTGTAAGTCGTGAGCAATATATTACAATATGCTATCGTCATTTCTCATTAAGAGCTCGTGGCTAAGTCAAAGCCGCGCGGATCGATCGATCATAAGGTTAAGCAACGCTTGGCGCGGTCGGTCCGTGGATGGGTGACCATCTTGTCATAACGAGTTCTTCCGTGCTTCGGAAGGTACGGGAAACTGGTGGGTCTCGGCTGTCATTTTCAGAACCAGAAAGTCTGACAGCAGTCTTAACCAAGGGGTGCCGGTCGCCCGGGTACTGGGTTGTACAGACAGGCAGTCGCTCCATGTAAAACACTGGTTCTCAGCTGCATCCGGTTAGACTGGAAGTCGACCCCAACGTAGTTGGGAAAAGGCTAGGCAGATAATGATGCTATCGTCATTTGACTGTTATTTATATGCGAAAGTAGCTCTGTCTGTCGGGCTTTTACGTCATAATTATAGAACTAATGACGTTCGGAGTTAGTCTTTAGACCCTGAGAAAAGACATAGGCTACTTTTTACCCAGTTGCGTAAAATAGTCCTCTCAGAACGTGGGGAAAATTATGAGGCACAGCTTTTTTTACTATTCAAATGTATGTGTTTAATTTATAGACATCGTGGTTTTTTCTTACCGTTTTTTTTTAGGGTTCCGTACCCAAAGGGTAAAACAGAACCCTATTACTAAGAGTTCGTTGTCTGTCTGTCTCCACGCTGTATCTCATTAACACTCCGATCAACGCGCGGGGCACAGGCGTGCCCCAGTCATATATTTTTGCCTATTACTACTTCAAAAATTAACTTGGAATCTCGCCGTCTTCAATAGCTGCTGCTAGTGTCCTTGAGCGTACATAAGTGTCGCGGCAGCTGCATTGGTGCTCAGACATGCTTTATATACTCAGTTTAGTGCTTCTGGGGCACACCTGTGCCCCGTGCGTGTAATTGCGTAACTATTTGAAGAACGACAGAGGTAAGCAGATTTAGTTATTTTCTCCAATAATAATATAATTTATTTTAATAATATTGTCAATAAATGAACATAAACATTATTTCCTTCTGTTATTGGTGTGATAGCATTTGTATTCTGCTCATTTCAGGTACTTATAGATCAAAATGGACGAAGAGTACCAGATAATTGATTGTTTCCAGAAATCTGACGAGGAAGAGCAGGGTTGTTTAGAAGACCAGTTCAATAGTTAGGATGAGGAGGACCATTGCATAGATGAACCAAAGTCGGAAGAGGAAAATGATAAGGAGGACCAGGTACCAGGGACCAGACCAGATGCCATGACTGCGGAAAGGCCAAAATTCGATCGATCAGATCAGCATGTCACAGATGTAACAAGCCTGTTTGCAATGACCATAAATATAGTGTATCTATCCAGTGTTATAACCAAAGTGTAAAAGATCTCGAAAGGTCACATAATGATGACAAAGATCTCGAATTCAAGATCCTATGTTGGTTTTACTAAGTTTTTTAGGATGCAGAAAAAAGGTTTTTATTTTATTTATNAGGCCAAAATTCGATCGATCAGATCAGCATGTCACAGATGTAACAAGCCTGTTTGCAATGACCATAAATATAGTGTATCTATCCAGTGTTATAACCAAAGTGTAAAAGATCTCGAAAGGTCACATAATGATGACAAAGATCTCGAATTCAAGATCCTATGTTGGTTTTACTAAGTTTTTTAGGATGCAGAAAAAAGGTTTTTATTTTATTTATTTTTATTAAGAAGGCCTTATTTTTAATGTTTATTATAGATATCAATAAAGACTGATTATGTATACAAAATATATATTATTTATTTCTTACCCTAATAATTAAAAATCTATCAATTACTTTGGGGCACGGGGGTGCCCCGCGCGTGAAATCGTGTAATTATTAGAGGCGCGTGTAACGGAGTGTTAACCATGATAGCTAGAAAGCTGAAATTTTAAACAAATACTAAAAACTAAAAAAAAATATTAAGGGGGATCCCCATACAATAAACATGTGATACCACAAATTATAATTTTGTTATTCATATATTTGTACGAAAAACAAAGTTATTTTTTGCCGTCCGAAAAATGTTTGTATTTTGGCTAGTTGTAGGTAATAGATACGTTCATGGTGCGGAACCCTACATGCGCGAGTCCAGTTCGCACTAAGCCGGTTTTTTCTTTTAGATTTTTTTTAACGATGGGAAATCATCAGTATAACCTGAGACCGCAGGGAGTGTCAGACTTTTACGGACTAAAACCCACCGTGTTTATTCGGAAGCCCTTTGTGTGCCAGGGCCGCGGTAACCTTTTCGAACAACCCGCAGCACCGTTTTTTCATACCACGGTTTTCCTTTGGTATTTCACATGTGTCATAAAACATCACATGGCGACTTCCTATTTTCTTTTTGTATACATTTGCGTTTTTTCTTTCGCAGCCTTCAAATGCCGGGAAGTGTGGACGAGCTTGGAGTTAGAACGAGCCTTCAACCTTGGCTTAGATGCTGGTCTGCTGCTGCTACCGATCTCCATCATGTCATTCGCCTACTCCTTGATCGTGACTAAACTGTGGCGGGGGATGCGCCATGAGATCCAGCATAACTTCAAGTGGCAGAGACATTGTGAGTTAATATTAAAGTAAATATTCTTAAGTACAATCTGTCTCATGACTGAGAGTTTTTGTATATTTAGACATACATTACAACGTCATCGTCACAGCCGGCCAACGTCTACTGCTGGACTGCTGCTTCCCCAAACCTGGGGGGGTTTGCCCATATTCACCGCGCTGGGCAAATTTGTTGGTGACCGTGTGAGAACATTGTGATGAGCGTCTCTTGCTGTGTTGCAGTAGTAATATTGCAAAGTAGCGTAAGGAATTCAAAGTCAAAGTATTTTTTTAGGGTTTTGTACCCAAAGAATAAAACGGGACCCTATTACTAAGACTTCATTGTCTGTCTGTCTCCACGCTGTATCTCATTAACGGTGATAGCTAGAAAGCTGAAATTTTCAGAAATGATGTATTTCCGTTGCCGCTATAACAACAAATACTAAAAATTATAAAAAATAAATTAATATTAAGGGGGTTCCCCATACGATAAACGTGTTAAACCGCAAATTATAATGATACGGAACCATTCATGCCCGAGTCCAACTCGCACTTGGCGGGTTTTTTAATTTGTATACTAAACTCGAGCTAATACTATCATTCATCTTTTTTTTATAGTTTTACCTTTAATGTTGTTTATTTAAGTTAAAGTTTTACAATTTATATATACTAAGCCTACTTATAAACATATACAAACTTAAAACTACTATTAATTACTAATATATACAAACTAAAATAAAAATGTACATAAAAAAAGGGAACAGGGAGTGATGTTAGGCGTCGAAGTATTCCTCCACATCACTGTCCTCCGGAAACGTGCCCAGAAGACTGGCTGCATTGCCACGTTGCGTTGTATGGCAATGCTAATTCTTTCACCAAAGAATAAGCCAGCCCTCTGGTCACGTGAAGCGTCAACGAGCCTTTTGGCTAAGTCCTTGAATAGGAGGCGTGTACTTGGGCCCCATGGTCCGAGCGTTTCGACCCCAAACGGCTCAAAAGTATAGTTTCCAACAAGGTTGCTATACTTGCGCCGCTTGGTGGTCTCTGCAGAAGCAGCAGCCGCACCAGCACAGCCTGCTGTACTAGGAAGATGCGATGGCGCCAGGGTGTCGACGCATGTTGCATCCCACACCAAGGGCCTACCCATCTTCCATGGCAACAACGTCATACCATCTGGCCTCTTTCCATCGTCACGTACCAGTCCATTGGGCTCTAACACGGCTGGTACGCCGGCAGTGGAAAGAGCTTGACGAATAATGTCGTTAATGCTGGCATGCCGCGCAATACGACCAGCACTTCTGCAGCATGGCAGACCATGGTGCCCAAGACTGTTGACAGCTTCATCGCAATGACAACGATGCGGAGCAACACAGGGAGCGCCCAACCGAAGACATGTAGCGATCCGGAAGGTATTGTCATCCAGCATAGTGCCTATGCTGGCTGACGGAATCGCCTGTAACCATAGCCCAGATTCCCATTCTCCCACAGCCAGCAGACGGGCACGCTCGGCAGCACCATTACACGTATTTATAAGATCATTCCGTATGATGCTGCAAAGCGGCCCATCCCACTGTCTCTGAGAGGAAGGGTCACTGGGCAAATCCATATTTGGGCAAGCCATTCTCCAAGCATTCATCGCATCAGTCAAGCACGGCACCCCAAAATCCACCAGTGAGGATGATAGAATTTTCCTGGTTAGACTTGTGGTGCTGTGGACCGAGGAGAGGAATGCCGGTAAACTAATACTGGTAATTTTGCGGACGCCCAGGCCTCCCAAGCGAATAGGGAGTGAGGCTTGTTGCCAGGCCCGGTCATCCAGGGCCACATTCAATATGTGAAAGGGTGTTCCTAATAATTTTGTCAACTTTGTCTAAAAGATTCGAGTATTTCCAAAGATGGGAGGAGCGTAGTATATACGTGAATTTTGGTCCGAAACAACAATATCGAATAAGGGTATAAGCCGAATGCAAATTNCCGGTCATCCAGGGCCACATTCAATATATGTGAAAGGGTGTTCCTAATAATTTTGTCAACTTTGTCTAAAAATTCGAATTCGAATTGTCAAAATTCCATTTTTGTAGCGTAAAGGCTGTGAAAATAAAAGATAACAACACTTTCTGCTACATGATTTATTAATTTCAAAGGGAAAAAAAATATGAAAAAATAATGTATAAAAAAGAAATTTAAGAATTTAAAGAATAGGAAAAAAGTTGTAATTGATATGAATCATTCATCTTGTTTCTTAACGCCTTGCAATCTCAGATTCCTTAGAGCTTTACTGTAATTAATTAACGCTATAATAGGAATGAGTTTTCCCTCGTATCTTTGCATAGAGCCTTTTATAAATTAGCCGTAATACCCAGCATACATGAGGCTAGTTTTTCAAGTTAGTATTAGTAAGCCTGCAAATTAGTGCTTCGTGTAGGCAACTAGGTTTATTAAAAGCTTTTTGTTTTCAAGCTAAGTTTTCAATAGGAAGAAATTATATTTTTAGGACGGTTGTTTTTCACCAATAGTTTTATCTTCCTGCCTTAGCGTGGTCTTTGGCGCTTAATAGCAAACGTTTATTAGATTTATATCGTATAAAAGTACCTATGTTTTATTTTCAAAATAACCGTTTTTAGGTCTGTCTACAATGTAGCTCATTTATTGTTATGTTCCACGTTCTGATATCTATAGAATTGTTTTTAAGAAATACATTAAAATTTCTAGTCTATCTTAACAAATCGCCAACTTTTTTATCGACCCACTAGTCGTTTATCAAACCAACTGAATATAATTAAAAAAACCCGCCAAGTGCGAGTTGGACTCGCGCATGAAGGGTTCTGTAATATTATATATGAAAAATGAACGTATCTATAAAGTACCTACCACTAACCAAAATACAAACATTTTTCGGACTGCAAAAAATAACTTTGTTTTTCATACAAATATATGAATAGTAAACTTATAATTTGTGGTTTCACACGTTTATTGTAATTTTTTGTATTTGTTGTTATAGCGGCAACGGAAATACTTACATAATTTGTGAAAATTTCAGCTTTCTAGCTATCACGGTTAATGAGATACAGCTTGGAGACAGGCAGACAGACAGACAGCGAAGTCTTAGTAATACAGTCCCGTTTTACCCTTTGGGTACGGAACCCTAAAAAATGACTACTTATTAAGTTTACCGATACCGATTCTTAAAATAATTATTCATTTTGAAACATTAGCCCGAAAATTCGTATTAAACAGTTGTTTCAAGAAAACTGACGAATAAACGGAACGTTCATTTTTAATGAACAAAATAAATATACAATCTGACTCAAACTCAAAATGTTTATTTGTGATACACAGGCTACATAAAGGTCTTAATCTTAATTAAAAATACATAAAAAATCGAGATACAAACATTTAATGACTACTATTACTTTGCAAGGAAATCACTAAGACAATAATAACAATTTTCTATTAAAAAAAATTGACAATTAATACTTAAAAATATTTATATTACTGCTATAATTTATATTTTTTGGTATTTTATTATAAATCTTAGTGGCCATATTGAATACAGTTTTTTCATACAGAGTGGTAAATGTCTGTATCCATTACCAAAACCAAATTACGAAAACTGAAACGTATGCGAAAAAATAATGATTTCTAGCTTCGTTTTGGAACCAACGTGAATATTCAATTTAATCTCCACAGCCGTGGATGGTATACATTTCTAAAGGCATATCCGCACCTTTTTTAGCAATTGGTTTACGATATTCTGATTGAACTTTCACATTTTTTTTAGGCGGTGGTCGTATAGGTAGGTACGAAACGTGAATTAGCCCATTCACTGGCCACAAAATAGACACAATAGTCAAACAATTGGTATGTATCACATATGATTCATGGGACAGGGAACCTGTTAAAATTATTTTCACATGAACTTATTATGACATGGTGCTCTTAATTATTCCTGTTCTAGGTACTTGGATATTTTCTTGCATTAAAGCGGCTTTTGGCGCTAGAAATAAACATTATAATAATCATGCACAATACCGCATTGCTTAAAATACCAATTGCCAAAGTAAAAAATAGTAAATCTGCTAAGAACTTGGATTAAACGAAAATTTTACCCGTACATTAAAAATATTAACGGCTTATGAAGCAAGACAAAGATTAGGAATAAATTCATAAAAAGCGCATACTGCCTACTTTATTTTGCTGGTTTCTTTAAGAAATGCCGATTGGACCCCGAAAGTATTAACATAATCAAAAAATTATTTCAGTAAACCCCTATTCATTTAAAAATGACTATCCAACGATATATCACACGTTAGGGTCGAAATGAAAAAAAAAATCACGTTTTATTAGTTCCTCTACCTTACGTGTAGGGGAACTAATAAAACAATTTTTTCCACTTTTTATTTTTGCACTTTGTTGGCGTGGTTGATTTACATATTGATACTTACCAAATTTCAGCTTTCTAGCGCTAACAGTCTCTGAGATTATCCGCGGACGGACGGACTATAAGGACGGAAGGACGGAAACTATAAGGGTTCCTAGTTTACTCCGGAACCCTAAAAACCGGCCCAGTGCGAGTCGGACTCGCGCGTGAAATGTTTCGTACCATTATATATGAAAAATGAACATATCTGTTTACCTACAAATAGCCAAAATACAAACATTTTTCGGGCAGCAAAAAATAACTTTGTTTTTCATACAAATATATGAATAACAAAGTTATAATTTGCGGTTTCACACGTTTATTGTATTGGACCCCCTTAATATTATTATTTTTAAAATTTTTATTTGTTGTTATAGCGGCAACGGAAATACATCATTTGTGAAAATTTCAGCTTTCTAGCTATTACGGTTAATGAGATACAGCGTACAGACAGACAACAAAGTCTTAGTAATAGGGTTCCATTTTGCTCTTTGGGTACGGAACCCTAAAAAGAATCGTTTTCTCTAGCTCACGAACATTATTTTTTTTCTACCACAAAAGTCTGACCCATATCGTATCTGTCAGAAGCAGAAAACATACGTCTGAAATAGACAAGCGTTGATGAAGTTGGATGAGAATGCATGTACCATTAATCAATTTAATGTTTCTCTAAGTTTGTCTTGTTTTAACATTTATCCATTTTGTTTTAGACTCAAATAATTATGTTATTGCCTAAAGCTTAAACAAACTTTTGAAAGGTATCCAAAAATCCAATACTTACTAGATTCTCTATAGCGCTATAACACTGTCTTCACCGTTTGGTCTTTCTGTCATGTGATTTCAGGTATCACGGGTAGGTTCTCAGCTGTATCCAGTGTGAATGGAAGCCACCAACACAGCTGGGAAAAAGCTAGGCAGATGAAATCTTATGATTTAGTCACAAAAAGAAAAGTTTATTTTTCCGTTCATTCAAAATATGATATTTTTTAATCGTAGGTAGGTACAAAAATAGAGAAAACCAACAATAATTCCTTATACTTTTTTACAGTTCTTTATGACTTGCACGTACTAAAAAAGATGGTAAAATATCATACTTATCTACTCGATTTTTGTGCTCATTTTGTAAGTTACAATCAATCAATCTGAAGTGCTTACGTTAACAGCTGCGACACACATTAATCAAATAAATCTTGCTTTAAACGTTCTGTTATTGTAATACTCGCTGATTTACGCGGTTTCGTCTGCTCCCTGGGATAAGTACCTACTTCATTCGAATAAAGTATTCATGGTCTGCAATAACTTATATTATTACTGAGAAGTCAAAGCCGCGCGGATCGATCGATCGTAAGGTTAAGCAACGCATGGCGCGGTCGGTCCATAGATGGGTGACCATCTTGTCATAACGAATTCTTCCGTGTTACAGAAGGCACGATGAACTGCTGGGTCCCAGCTTTCCTTTAGACCATCTTTGGCAGTCGTTACGGGTAGTCAGAAGCCAGAAAGTCTGACAACCAATCTTAACTATGGGTATCGGGTTGCCCGGATGAACAACCCAGTTATCCAGGTTATACAGGTAAACACTGGTTCTTGACGACAAAGCGAGCCAGATAAAGTATGTATGACTAAACTGAAATTTCAGGAAAAAAACAAAAAAATATTATCTTATGAAATAATTTNCTCCATGTAAAACAATGGTTCTGGTCTAACCGGATCTAATCCGGTTAGACCAGAACACTTCTCCAAATCGGATTCTTTTACAAAGAATTACTTCAGCAGCATTACTGCATTATTGTGAAAATATTAATATTCAGCTCAGAAAGTTTTTTGTTTTTAAGTTCTTCAAAAAATAACGTTGGTATTTTTATGCAAAATTCTGCGGTAATGAAAACTGCTGTATCGACGAGAGCTGAGCTCTTAACTTTATTACTTTAGAATGCGAGCTGAGGAAATTTCATCATTGGATTTTTTTTTCTAGGTCAGTAGATAATAGAATAGAAAAAGAATATCTATTATTATGACTAAGAAAAAACTTTTCAAAGCCAAAACCAAAACAGTGATTTTAGTCACTAAGTAAGGGGACTATAGTGACTAAAACCAGTTACTATCAAATAGAATATAGCTTATACCTCAGAATAATACACCGACAGGCTATTTTTTATCCTGATACAAGAAATTGTTCCTTCAGAAAGCGTATGAAACCGTTGATAAAAGCTTGTAAAAAATAAATATTTAATTTATATTAAATCTAAATACCCAAAAGTATTTTCTATGCAAATTACGTTTCCCTAGTTGCGCACTTCCAAATTGGGGCTAATCCGCCATTTCAAAGCTCTCAGTACTGCAGTAAAATGAATGAGCTGTAAAATCATATAATGCCTAATTTCCGTTCCCAGATTCAGGTGTTCAGGATGATAAATGATATTCTAGTACCATGCAGGAAGCACTTTTCTTTTTGCAATCAACCAGTTATTTCTCTTGGTTTCACCCGTGTCCCGGAAAAACTACTTCCTATACTTGAATAAAAAGAGAAAAGATTTTTCAAATCGGTTCAGTAGTTTTGGTGGCTACAAACAAAATCTTACCAGTAGTTTTTGAGATCAAGCAAACAAAGAATTCAACCAAATAAACAAACGATTCAGTATTTTAATATTAATATAGATTTGAACAAAAATAGTGACTAAAATCTTTAAATTTTTACCTTTCACAGCAAGGTTAAAGTAATATAATGAAACGGAAGTCCATTTTTTTGGCAACAATTATGACTTGCATATTTATTCAAATTGACATTGAATGCGGGGCGTTCATTTAAGCGGAAAGTTACATAATAAAAGCATTATGGGATTTTTTTCATGTCATTCTGAAATGGCCCAAGAGCCAGTGGCTGCCAGACCTTCGTGATTTTATAAAAGCTGAAATTTCTCCC
>NWSH02000050.1:13678481-13692430 GCA_002382865.2 Heliothis virescens
TACGTCGCGTTGGGGGACCGCTCCTAAATAGATGGGCATGTCATTAAGTGTAAGTAAGAAATAATTAGGAGCGGTCCCCCAACGCGACGTATTTTTTTATTATTTTTTACTTTTTAAAGGGAAATTAAGTTTTTGTGTCGGGGGTTTTTTAAATTTTTTATTTAATTTTTTGTCTCGTTTATTAGTACTTGGGGTATTCATTGTATTA
The DNA here is from genome assembly GCA_002382865.2 of Heliothis virescens. Lineage (NCBI taxonomy): Eukaryota > Metazoa > Arthropoda > Insecta > Lepidoptera > Noctuidae > Heliothis > Heliothis virescens. The sequence goes on from NWSH02000050.1 coordinate 13,678,690, forward strand.
ATCGCTCTATTTTTTTTAGTACTACACACAAATCGAATTAAAAAAAAACATCGGGTTGCACTCCGGAAGTGCTGGCAGAACTGAAAACATGAATATTAACTTTGTGCGTTTTTGCTTTCTCATTTCAGTACAAGAATTTTACGCAAATTACGTAAATACGGCTGTTAATTATTATGTTATTGTCTTGTATGTCTCTGCCATGTCACGGGACTACAGAGTCCCGGAATTTTCAAAGGCGAACGTGGAGCCGAAGCCAACACGTCGAAGCCCTTTTAAGACAACTTTAATGAAATGGTCACACAAAATCGTCGATTATCCCTGTTCTGTGCTAAACTAGGTATTGCTAAATATGGAATACACTACTTGGGCTATATAGAAAACTATTGGAACTATGGCACCTGCCGATAACAATGTAGTAAATACACGTAAAAATGGCAGGTGGAGATTCGCCAGCTCACTTACTGGGCCCCCGGGAACTAGTCGCGAAATTCGCAACAAGAGGGCATCAGGGACATGAGCGGCTGAAGGGTGAAGATGCCTCGCTGGAATTTAAACTCAGACCACGCGCTTGCCCAGCATCTCTGGCCCACTCGCCACTTACCACTAGGCACCCACCCTCCGAGTAGCGCTATTAACCCTGCTCTTGTGACTCCACTCTGGACGGCCAATGAAGGCAAGCCAGAGGTGGGAGATCCGTCCCCCATCATGGTGCTTTCCGTCAAGCTGAGGTGAAGGACAGTATCCTGTCCCTGGAGCACTCGGTACCCGTGGGGTCACTATTCTCCGTCATTCGCCTCAGACGCCCTGCGGGGAAGTTATGTTATTAATATTATCATGTTATTGGTAAAGTTTCAGAGTAAACAGGAAATAATAATTTAGTTTTGTATCTATTCAATGTCAGAAACATAACGCAAACATAAGTATACCTAAACGTTAATGGCTGTTGTAAAAGAGTAAATGGTGGAAAGACGTTATGGGTTAATAACCAGGCGTAGTGAAACATTTTGTATACCACACATATATATGTATCTATTCGACTGACTTCTACACAAATAAGAGGTTCTCAAAATGACATCTATAATACACATATCTATGTATGTGTATACATACTTATATATTTCTTGATTCTAATGCTCCAGACTGTTGAAACCTAATTTCAATACCCATTTACCTACTTTAAGTGAAAAAGCTAGGGCTGCCCTTTTAAATTGTAGTGATCAGACAACTTGGTATGTGCTTTCGCGAATTGCACCAATCAGCAGTTGCCCAAGCCTATATTTTCCGATGTACCTATAAGCTAATCGTTACAATAAATCCAAACATATTTTCATAGTCTACTAGCTTCTGCCAGCGGTTCCACTTACTTCCAAAAACACTCTGGTTGTGCATATAAGCTTAAGCTAGTATAAACATGACGCAATTATAGGTACAGGCGACAGCCGGTCGACGTATACGAATCTGTCAACTTTACCAATCGAACATCAACATACCTCCATTGAAAATCTATTTTCAACCTTATCACAATTTATAAGAAATTTGACAGATTGTGGTAACTTGATGTGCTGTTGCCTGTACATAAAATAAGATAATTACTATTACTTATCCCTACATTTCATTGACAGGACGATTCGGAACAAAGATTGGACGTGGACAACAACAGCACCCAGTCTTACTGCATGCACACAGTTGACATGGAGTTCCGACACGTCGTCAGGTCAACACATATTGACAAGAGCATAGAAGCGAAGAGAAAAGTGAGTTGTTTTCAAAATTAATATTATAAAAAGCATTTTTAGGTACCCAAAGGGTAAAACGGAACCCTATTACTAAGCCTCCGCTGTCTGTCTGTCTGTCTCCAGGCTGTATCTCATAAACCGTGATAGCAAGAAAGCTGAAATTTTCACAAAAGATGTATATCCGTTGCCTCTATAACAACAAATACTAAAAAAATTAAAAAATATATTAAGGGGCCCCATACAATAAATGTGTGAAACCGCAAATTATTACTTTGTTATTAATATATATTTGTATGAAAAACAAAGTTATTATAATGTTACGGAACCCGAGCCCAACTCGCACTTGGCCGGATTTTTGTTTGTTTGTATCCTGTCAGCGCTTTTACACTGGCTTTCCGCTCGATTTATTCCGAGCGACACTGCTTCTTTCGGACGGGCGCTTAACGCGCCACGGCAAATAAATGACAACTACTAGTGCAAAGATGACGTCGGACAGTGACGGCACCTGAAGGGGCCTTGCAGAAATAAATTGGCAGAATTGACTTTGACTTTGAGAGAAAATCGCGCACCATTTTCTTTCTACATGCACTTTTTCCTATGTTTAGTCTTCGACTGATTTTACATATTGATTGTGTTTTTCCTTGCCTCCACAAATTAACTAAAATAAATGGCGGCAACTTCAGCTTTACGATATTAGTAGGTAGGATACATTTTCAAAATTATACATTTTTGTGATTTGAACAAAAACTGTCAAAAGAAATCGCACTCGCTCCCACCCCGCCCTCCCCCCGGACACTAAAGCTGGATCCGGCCTTGGGCCTCGCGAACTTACTGTCGCCGATGCACACATTTGGTCTAGCCCAGATTTCTGCCACACGGACTGTATTGCGCATTACGCTCGGTTTTGCTCGACAAAATTCCGCGAGTACTGTGAAGCCTCCAATACTACTGAACCAATTTGAAATAATCTTTCACTGTTGCTTTCACATTGGATTGTNGCACCAGTAACAGAAAAGATGAGAGGTAAGCGGTTGTCATGGTATGGGCATGTTATGAGGAGGGATGAATCACATGCAACAAAGAGCATGTTAAGAATGAATGTAGATGGATTGAGAGGGAGAGGAAGACCAAAGAAAAGATGGATGGATTGCGTGAAAGATGATATGGGTAAGAAAGGAGTGAATGTCAGTATGACGAGTGACAGGGAAAAATGGAAGGAGAAAACATATTGCGCCGACCCCAAATAAAATTGGGAACAGGACAGGGAGATGAGATGTTGCTTTCACAATTAAAAAGGTTAAATTTTGAAATAGAAATGTTAGGTTCACATACTTTAAAGGAAGCGTAATTTTGTAGGCAAACAAAAGTTAGAAAACAAATATTAGATCATCCTTTGTTTGCACGGCCCACATAACGTTCCAGATCTTTATACGTCAGCAAAATGATCTACAATATAAGTAAAATTGTAGCATCTGAGGCTTAATTAAACCATTGCCACTGCTACACCACAAGAAAAAGAATAATAAAACCGGCCAAGTGCGAGTTGGACTCGCGAATGAAGAGTTCCGTACCCCGTTGTATGGGGACCCCTTAATTTTTTTTTCATTTTTAGTATTTGTTGTTACAGCGGCAACAGAAATACATCATTTGTGAAAATTTCAGCTGTCTAGCTATCACGGTTAGTGAGATACAGCGTGGAGACAGACAGACAGACAGACAGACAGACCAACAGACAGACAACGAAGTCAGTTAGTAATAGGGTCCCGTTTTACCCTTTGGGTACGGAACCCTAATTATGTATTAGAGGTGATAGTTTGATCGAGCTTATTATAAATCAGTGTGGAAATGAATGGAAATGTGCACATTACAACGATACAGTATTTAGCCGATTTCAGACTAAAAAACTCAGATTGAATCACAAAATGTTTGCTAAAATCGTCGCAACTGTCGGCCGACTGTTTAGTCGGCTGTGTAGGGAGCTTTAGGAACTTTTTTTTTCAAATAAGGAAGTAAAAGGATAACCAGTAGCGTTGAAAGTGTTTCTGAAAATGTTATGTAAATCGCTCCCGTCTGTTATTTTTGTATTTTCATATTGAGGATGAAAATTCAGGTATAAATATGCTAATAATTATGTCCCATGTTTTTTGACGATGAATATTTTATGTGCGAGGACACGACCTAATTGCGTTTTACTAAGAAGTAATTTATATTCAATGGTAATCCTTTCGTTGGTATTATGACGTGGAAAAGTAGGATTTATGCGCAGAAAATAGCTTTAACTCTGAAGGATAATACCAAACTACCTCATTAATATTGAGACTTTTTTCAACGCTATTTTACCAACCGGAAAACTCGCTAAAAATAACTTCTCTTGCTCGTTGAAATGAAATGATTAGGAAGGCCAAGTGCGAGTTGGACTAGCGCACGAATGGTTCCGTACAAAAAATCACGTTTGTTGTATGGCCCCCCCCAAATTTTTCATTGTTGTTAGTATTTTTGGTTAAAACGGCAAAATAAATATATTATGTGTAAAAATTTCAGCTCTTTAAATGTCATTGTTCACGAGATACATACGAGATAGGCACGAGATGCCTGGTGGCAGACAGACAGACAGACGGACAGTAGTCGTTGTAATAGGGTCCCGTTTTAGTTATATGGAACCCTAATCTTCACGAGACAACCCCTTATATTAATATACAAACATCTACTGTCTATTTTTTTATGTTTTGCTTTACCTACTGATATATCAGAAACATGTTTTGATTTCCAATAAGAAAATTAAATGAAACCCTTCATGTTTACAGTTTTGAATAGGTCTATTTATTATGTTGCCATCAAACCCCACCAATCTGTATACAGTATGAATATAATTCTATACATAATATAAAAATCAAGGTCGTGTATCATTCACTGAATCATCAACGCAGGGTCCAAACCCGTGAACCCATAAAGCCGAATTTTTGCACAGAGGTTAATCTTAAGACTCTCAGGCGAGATAAGAAAGAATTTCCCGAAATTTCCACGGAAATGAAAAAAAAACAGGATATTAAGTTTTACGCGGGCGAAGCCGTTGGGAGAAGCTAGTAATTTATATGAATAGGAATGTGATTGCTTTGTCTCGTCTATAATTATTCAAATGGAGTTTCAATGTCTAGTTCGATGCCTTTAACGATAATAAGCTTTTGCTTTCATTACAGTATATTGAAGGCTTTTCATTAAATGTAGTATGTGTTACAAAAAAAACCGGCCAAGTGCGAGTTGGGCTCGCGCACGAAGGGTTTCGTAGCATTATCTATGAAAAATGAACGTCTATCTATTACCTACAACTAGCCAAAATACAAACATTTTTCGGACCGCAAAAAATAACTTTTATTTTTCGTACAAATATACGAATAACAAACTTATAATTTGCTGTTTCACACGATCATTGTAATTTTTAGTATTTGTTGTTATAGCGGCAACGGAAATGCATCATTTGTGAAAGTTTCAGCTTTCTAGCTATCACGGTTAATGAGATACAGCGTGGAGACAGACAGACAACGAAGGCTTAGTAATAGGGTCGCGTTTTACCCTTTGGGTACGGAACCCTAAAAGCGATCCTTAATATTTGCTCTATATACCTCAGAGACTGATTTAGTGCTATTTTGACAGGATTGACAAATAGATAGCTACGTTGATTGTAAATATGGTTATATTTTATCCTGCTATGAAAAATGGATTCAACAGCAAGTACTAATAATGTAACTTCGCCCGTGTACTTATATTTGTCGCAGGGATATGATAAAAATAGGGATTTGGTCAAATCGCTAGAGGATTTGATCAAATCACGGAGGATGTTAAAATAACAACACGATTTTATCATTTCCCTAAGCAAATCATTTCACTGAACCAATTCTGGGAGTTGTTCAAATCACTAGATTTCTTAAGTTGATGATATGATATGACCTAAAATTCCCAGGAGTCGTTATTTTACTATTATTTATATTTTTTTTCCCGGGATTTAGCTTCTCGGGGATTATACGTTTCATAGGTATAAAGTCAGATACAAAAACAATGAACACTCGACAAACAGAAATACAGTAACAGTAGCTTCCCGGAGACATAGTAAGAGATAAAAGATACTTCTTATCGTTGATTTCACTGCGCGAGCGCATATAATGTGCAGCGCCAGCCTCTTACTGTTTCAGAAACTTTTGACTTCTAATTTATTTATTTTCTAATTTTTTAATAAATCGAACAGCAAAACTTCGCTAAGAATTTTAATTTATTGTCAAAAGCTGACCCGGCGAACTGCGTACCGCCTTAGCGTAGCAACGATGCACTACTTTATTTTGTACAACTGACCTATGTTAGGTATGAGTACCTATTCAATTTGAACTACCACATTTCCGAACAAATGATGCTCGAATTTAATTAAGTAACCACATTTCCGAACAAACGATGCTCTTTCAATATAGTCTATGGCTGTGAATGACATTCGTTACGCGCGTTTTTAAAATATGCAAAATTAAATGTATATTTTTCAATATTTCTGAGAGATTTTCTTTATATTTTTTTCCGTAAGAACCTTCTCCTAATAATAAGAAATACAACAAAAGAAGAATTTGTGAAATCGGTCCAGCCATTCACGCGTGATGCCGTGACCAAGGAAAACGGGTTTCATTTTTATATATATAGAAGAAATACCTACATTTATGTATTTGATGACTTTTAAAAAAGAATAAATAAATATATAATATGTAAATAACGTGTTTTTTTAATGCTAAACACAATTACTTAAAATCTCGGGAATATCATCATATCCATATTAGTGACTAGCTTCTGCCCGCGACTTCGTACGCGGAATATGTCGCTTATGCCAGCGATAACGGGTCGTCAAAATGANAAAAAAAAACATCGGGTTGCACTCCGGAAGTGCTGGCAGAACTGAAAACATGAATATTAACTTTGTGCGTTTTTGCTTTCTCATTTCAGTACAAGAATTTTACGCAAATTACGTAAATACGGCTGTTAATTATTATGTTATTGTCTTGTATGTCTCTGCCATGTCACGGGACTACAGAGTCCCGGAATTTTCAAAGGCGAACGTGGAGCCGAAGCCAACACGTCGAAGCCCTTTTAAGACAACTTTAATGAAATGGTCACACAAAATCGTCGATTATCCCTGTTCTGTGCTAAACTAGGTATTGCTAAATATGGAATACACTACTTGGGCTATATAGAAAACTATTGGAACTATGGCACCTGCCGATAACAATGTAGTAAATACACGTAAAAATGGCAGGTGGAGATTCGCCAGCTCACTTACTGGGCCCCCGGGAACTAGTCGCGAAATTCGCAACAAGAGGGCATCAGGGACATGAGCGGCTGAAGGGTGAAGATGCCTCGCTGGAATTTAAACTCAGACCACGCGCTTGCCCAGCATCTCTGGCCCACTCGCCACTTACCACTAGGCACCCACCCTCCGAGTAGCGCTATTAACCCTGCTCTTGTGACTCCACTCTGGACGGCCAATGAAGGCAAGCCAGAGGTGGGAGATCCGTCCCCCATCATGGTGCTTTCCGTCAAGCTGAGGTGAAGGACAGTATCCTGTCCCTGGAGCACTCGGTACCCGTGGGGTCACTATTCTCCGTCATTCGCCTCAGACGCCCTGCGGGGAAGTTATGTTATTAATATTATCATGTTATTGGTAAAGTTTCAGAGTAAACAGGAAATAATAATTTAGTTTTGTATCTATTCAATGTCAGAAACATAACGCAAACATAAGTATACCTAAACGTTAATGGCTGTTGTAAAAGAGTAAATGGTGGAAAGACGTTATGGGTTAATAACCAGGCGTAGTGAAACATTTTGTATACCACACATATATATGTATCTATTCGACTGACTTCTACACAAATAAGAGGTTCTCAAAATGACATCTATAATACACATATCTATGTATGTGTATACATACTTATATATTTCTTGATTCTAATGCTCCAGACTGTTGAAACCTAATTTCAATACCCATTTACCTACTTTAAGTGAAAAAGCTAGGGCTGCCCTTTTAAATTGTAGTGATCAGACAACTTGGTATGTGCTTTCGCGAATTGCACCAATCAGCAGTTGCCCAAGCCTATATTTTCCGATGTACCTATAAGCTAATCGTTACAATAAATCCAAACATATTTTCATAGTCTACTAGCTTCTGCCAGCGGTTCCACTTACTTCCAAAAACACTCTGGTTGTGCATATAAGCTTAAGCTAGTATAAACATGACGCAATTATAGGTACAGGCGACAGCCGGTCGACGTATACGAATCTGTCAACTTTACCAATCGAACATCAACATACCTCCATTGAAAATCTATTTTCAACCTTATCACAATTTATAAGAAATTTGACAGATTGTGGTAACTTGATGTGCTGTTGCCTGTACATAAAATAAGATAATTACTATTACTTATCCCTACATTTCATTGACAGGACGATTCGGAACAAAGATTGGACGTGGACAACAACAGCACCCAGTCTTACTGCATGCACACAGTTGACATGGAGTTCCGACACGTCGTCAGGTCAACACATATTGACAAGAGCATAGAAGCGAAGAGAAAAGTGAGTTGTTTTCAAAATTAATATTATAAAAAGCATTTTTAGGTACCCAAAGGGTAAAACGGAACCCTATTACTAAGCCTCCGCTGTCTGTCTGTCTGTCTCCAGGCTGTATCTCATAAACCGTGATAGCAAGAAAGCTGAAATTTTCACAAAAGATGTATATCCGTTGCCTCTATAACAACAAATACTAAAAAAATTAAAAAATATATTAAGGGGCCCCATACAATAAATGTGTGAAACCGCAAATTATTACTTTGTTATTAATATATATTTGTATGAAAAACAAAGTTATTATAATGTTACGGAACCCGAGCCCAACTCGCACTTGGCCGGATTTTTGTTTGTTTGTATCCTGTCAGCGCTTTTACACTGGCTTTCCGCTCGATTTATTCCGAGCGACACTGCTTCTTTCGGACGGGCGCTTAACGCGCCACGGCAAATAAATGACAACTACTAGTGCAAAGATGACGTCGGACAGTGACGGCACCTGAAGGGGCCTTGCAGAAATAAATTGGCAGAATTGACTTTGACTTTGAGAGAAAATCGCGCACCATTTTCTTTCTACATGCACTTTTTCCTATGTTTAGTCTTCGACTGATTTTACATATTGATTGTGTTTTTCCTTGCCTCCACAAATTAACTAAAATAAATGGCGGCAACTTCAGCTTTACGATATTAGTAGGTAGGATACATTTTCAAAATTATACATTTTTGTGATTTGAACAAAAACTGTCAAAAGAAATCGCACTCGCTCCCACCCCGCCCTCCCCCCGGACACTAAAGCTGGATCCGGCCTTGGGCCTCGCGAACTTACTGTCGCCGATGCACACATTTGGTCTAGCCCAGATTTCTGCCACACGGACTGTATTGCGCATTACGCTCGGTTTTGCTCGACAAAATTCCGCGAGTACTGTGAAGCCTCCAATACTACTGAACCAATTTGAAATAATCTTTCACTGTTGCTTTCACATTGGATTGTTGGATGGATTGCGTGAAAGATGATATGGGTAAGAAAGGAGTGAATGTCAGTATGACGAGTGACAGGGAAAAATGGAAGGAGAAAACATATTGCGCCGACCCCAAATAAAATTGGGAACAGGACAGGGAGATGAGATGTTGCTTTCACAATTAAAAAGGTTAAATTTTGAAATAGAAATGTTAGGTTCACATACTTTAAAGGAAGCGTAATTTTGTAGGCAAACAAAAGTTAGAAAACAAATATTAGATCATCCTTTGTTTGCACGGCCCACATAACGTTCCAGATCTTTATACGTCAGCAAAATGATCTACAATATAAGTAAAATTGTAGCATCTGAGGCTTAATTAAACCATTGCCACTGCTACACCACAAGAAAAAGAATAATAAAACCGGCCAAGTGCGAGTTGGACTCGCGAATGAAGAGTTCCGTACCCCGTTGTATGGGGACCCCTTAATTTTTTTTTCATTTTTAGTATTTGTTGTTACAGCGGCAACAGAAATACATCATTTGTGAAAATTTCAGCTGTCTAGCTATCACGGTTAGTGAGATACAGCGTGGAGACAGACAGACAGACAGACAGACAGACCAACAGACAGACAACGAAGTCAGTTAGTAATAGGGTCCCGTTTTACCCTTTGGGTACGGAACCCTAATTATGTATTAGAGGTGATAGTTTGATCGAGCTTATTATAAATCAGTGTGGAAATGAATGGAAATGTGCACATTACAACGATACAGTATTTAGCCGATTTCAGACTAAAAAACTCAGATTGAATCACAAAATGTTTGCTAAAATCGTCGCAACTGTCGGCCGACTGTTTAGTCGGCTGTGTAGGGAGCTTTAGGAACTTTTTTTTTCAAATAAGGAAGTAAAAGGATAACCAGTAGCGTTGAAAGTGTTTCTGAAAATGTTATGTAAATCGCTCCCGTCTGTTATTTTTGTATTTTCATATTGAGGATGAAAATTCAGGTATAAATATGCTAATAATTATGTCCCATGTTTTTTGACGATGAATATTTTATGTGCGAGGACACGACCTAATTGCGTTTTACTAAGAAGTAATTTATATTCAATGGTAATCCTTTCGTTGGTATTATGACGTGGAAAAGTAGGATTTATGCGCAGAAAATAGCTTTAACTCTGAAGGATAATACCAAACTACCTCATTAATATTGAGACTTTTTTCAACGCTATTTTACCAACCGGAAAACTCGCTAAAAATAACTTCTCTTGCTCGTTGAAATGAAATGATTAGGAAGGCCAAGTGCGAGTTGGACTAGCGCACGAATGGTTCCGTACAAAAAATCACGTTTGTTGTATGGCCCCCCCCAAATTTTTCATTGTTGTTAGTATTTTTGGTTAAAACGGCAAAATAAATATATTATGTGTAAAAATTTCAGCTCTTTAAATGTCATTGTTCACGAGATACATACGAGATAGGCACGAGATGCCTGGTGGCAGACAGACAGACAGACGGACAGTAGTCGTTGTAATAGGGTCCCGTTTTAGTTATATGGAACCCTAATCTTCACGAGACAACCCCTTATATTAATATACAAACATCTACTGTCTATTTTTTTATGTTTTGCTTTACCTACTGATATATCAGAAACATGTTTTGATTTCCAATAAGAAAATTAAATGAAACCCTTCATGTTTACAGTTTTGAATAGGTCTATTTATTATGTTGCCATCAAACCCCACCAATCTGTATACAGTATGAATATAATTCTATACATAATATAAAAATCAAGGTCGTGTATCATTCACTGAATCATCAACGCAGGGTCCAAACCCGTGAACCCATAAAGCCGAATTTTTGCACAGAGGTTAATCTTAAGACTCTCAGGCGAGATAAGAAAGAATTTCCCGAAATTTCCACGGAAATGAAAAAAAAACAGGATATTAAGTTTTACGCGGGCGAAGCCGTTGGGAGAAGCTAGTAATTTATATGAATAGGAATGTGATTGCTTTGTCTCGTCTATAATTATTCAAATGGAGTTTCAATGTCTAGTTCGATGCCTTTAACGATAATAAGCTTTTGCTTTCATTACAGTATATTGAAGGCTTTTCATTAAATGTAGTATGTGTTACAAAAAAAACCGGCCAAGTGCGAGTTGGGCTCGCGCACGAAGGGTTTCGTAGCATTATCTATGAAAAATGAACGTCTATCTATTACCTACAACTAGCCAAAATACAAACATTTTTCGGACCGCAAAAAATAACTTTTATTTTTCGTACAAATATACGAATAACAAACTTATAATTTGCTGTTTCACACGATCATTGTAATTTTTAGTATTTGTTGTTATAGCGGCAACGGAAATGCATCATTTGTGAAAGTTTCAGCTTTCTAGCTATCACGGTTAATGAGATACAGCGTGGAGACAGACAGACAACGAAGGCTTAGTAATAGGGTCGCGTTTTACCCTTTGGGTACGGAACCCTAAAAGCGATCCTTAATATTTGCTCTATATACCTCAGAGACTGATTTAGTGCTATTTTGACAGGATTGACAAATAGATAGCTACGTTGATTGTAAATATGGTTATATTTTATCCTGCTATGAAAAATGGATTCAACAGCAAGTACTAATAATGTAACTTCGCCCGTGTACTTATATTTGTCGCAGGGATATGATAAAAATAGGGATTTGGTCAAATCGCTAGAGGATTTGATCAAATCACGGAGGATGTTAAAATAACAACACGATTTTATCATTTCCCTAAGCAAATCATTTCACTGAACCAATTCTGGGAGTTGTTCAAATCACTAGATTTCTTAAGTTGATGATATGATATGACCTAAAATTCCCAGGAGTCGTTATTTTACTATTATTTATATTTTTTTTCCCGGGATTTAGCTTCTCGGGGATTATACGTTTCATAGGTATAAAGTCAGATACAAAAACAATGAACACTCGACAAACAGAAATACAGTAACAGTAGCTTCCCGGAGACATAGTAAGAGATAAAAGATACTTCTTATCGTTGATTTCACTGCGCGAGCGCATATAATGTGCAGCGCCAGCCTCTTACTGTTTCAGAAACTTTTGACTTCTAATTTATTTATTTTCTAATTTTTTAATAAATCGAACAGCAAAACTTCGCTAAGAATTTTAATTTATTGTCAAAAGCTGACCCGGCGAACTGCGTACCGCCTTAGCGTAGCAACGATGCACTACTTTATTTTGTACAACTGACCTATGTTAGGTATGAGTACCTATTCAATTTGAACTACCACATTTCCGAACAAATGATGCTCGAATTTAATTAAGTAACCACATTTCCGAACAAACGATGCTCTTTCAATATAGTCTATGGCTGTGAATGACATTCGTTACGCGCGTTTTTAAAATATGCAAAATTAAATGTATATTTTTCAATATTTCTGAGAGATTTTCTTTATATTTTTTTCCGTAAGAACCTTCTCCTAATAATAAGAAATACAACAAAAGAAGAATTTGTGAAATCGGTCCAGCCATTCACGCGTGATGCCGTGACCAAGGAAAACGGGTTTCATTTTTATATATATAGAAGAAATACCTACATTTATGTATTTGATGACTTTTAAAAAAGAATAAATAAATATATAATATGTAAATAACGTGTTTTTTTAATGCTAAACACAATTACTTAAAATCTCGGGAATATCATCATATCCATATTAGTGACTAGCTTCTGCCCGCGACTTCGTACGCGGAATATGTCGCTTATGCCAGCGATAACGGGTCGTCAAAATGAAAGATCTAACTGAGGAATTCTAAGAGCCCGGAGAAACGACGGGTTGCGCGAGACGATTCGAGATGTTTCAGACTTATCATACCATACCATTGCATTGCATTGACTGCCTTTTTAGAATGTATGGACAACGCCATCTATCGGTAAAAGTGAACACTTATCGGAGCTAGTTACCCGCGAGAAAGCTACATAAAGCAGTTCGTGTGAAAAACAGCGACACCGTCACACAACGAAGGGCAGAATCAGCTTTAATTTTCATCGATTTAGCTTAAAAACTGACGGAGTTCCATAGACACTTACCCCCCCTTTTTCACCCCCGTTAAGGCAGAATTTCCAAAAATAATTATTGCGTCATTCTTAATTTCTAACCAAAATAGCCAAATATTAATTTTAATCGAATTAGCTTCAAAACTGACGGAGTTTCATACAAATTTACCCCCTCCTTTTTACCCCCTCAAAGAGCGAATTTCCAAAAAAAAATAGCCTATATGTTATCTATACTAATATTATAAAGAGGAAAACTTTGTTTGTTTGTTTGTTTGTTTGGTTGTAATGAATAGGCTCAAAAACTACTGGACCGATTTTAAAAATTCTTTCACCATTCGAAAGCTACATTATCCACGAGTGACATAGGCTATATTTTATCCGGGTACGGGCAGTAATTCCCACGGGATGCGAGTGAAA
>NWSH02000050.1:13702167-13716989 GCA_002382865.2 Heliothis virescens
TGACAACCAATCTTACCAATGGGTATCAGGATGCCCGAGTAACTGGGTACCGGAGGTCAGACAGGCATTCGCTCCTTGTAAAACACTGGTTCTCAGCTGCACCCGGCTAGACTGGACGCCGACCCCTACATAGTCGGGAAAAGGTTACGCAGATGATAAAATTGGTTTCCTTAAGATGTCTTCACCTTTAATAATTATTGGTCCAAAATATGAGTATACTTAAAAAAGTGTACATAACTTGAGAACACACATATTTCAGAAAAAAATAATGTTTTATTTTTTCAGGTAATACGCATGCTATTTGTCATCATTCTGGAGTTCTTCGTGTGTTGGACTCCACTGCACGTCATAAATACGGTAAGTTGAAGTATAACTAAGTATTTTCTAATGACATTAACGGCATTTTGATTGTTTTTAATGTTGGACCAATTTACATTTTTTTTCTGTAAATTTATGTTTCTCAATCGACTGAATTTGATGGAACTTGGTAGTAATACATCAATAATAGGTAGCTTATATATCACAATAACATACAAGCTTTTACAACTTTATAACCTGGCGCGGGACCTTTAATTTCCTAAGATTCCCTTTAAATGCAAGTGAAACCGCATGTTGTAGTATTTAGTAATATCGTAGTTGAAACCATTTATATAGGTTAACCAGAAATTGCGAATTCAAAGCGATTCCAAGGTTTACTAACGACCATATCTAACACTAAATTAGTAGTGGTTAACACAAGTGAAAGGTAAATCCGTCCGTTATTCCATCACACTATTCTGTTTATTCAGAACTCTCATTATAGGATTGTTGACATGAGTTTGCTAATAGAAAACTGGCTTTGAGCTGACCACACGTAACACAAACTACGTTATAGAGGTTGTTTTTGATTCAAAACAGGATATGGCAGTTTGAATAGTTTTTCCGAAATAACAGTGGTGTTTCGGCGTTTGTCATCAGCTACCAGTACAGGGCATAATATGATAGTGTTCAAGCATTTATGCAGACACAGGTGTATTCCCTATTCCTTCACTATCAATCAGCAATCCGATATGACCGGAGAGTTCAGGCGCTGGACCGATATTAACATCCACTCCGATGTACCCCTGCAATCACCAACTTTCAGACTCCAGGCTGCATTGTGGAAGTTTCGTAAATCCACAAAGTAATTACGGTCTGATCAGGAAATCAAACTCGAGACCCCGTGAACAGCAGTCATGGTATGCGACTACTAGACTACCGAGGCACTTGAAATATGTTCTTCGTGAAAGAAAATCGGATTACGTTATGCCGTTTAATATCATAATATCAATCTTACTCTGATTGATGCCATCATACCATTTTTCTGCACATGCCTACCTAACATAGTAATTTCGTGCTACTAACCCTTTTCCTTTTCTCATTACTGTGATAGGTTCTCGATAAAGTAAAGTATTTTTGGTAAAGATCGACGCCTGTCAATTTTCCTTCTTCTGAATAAACCCACGTTGGGTGACTGAGGTAAAGTTTATGATTGCGTAGGAAAATGGCACATTACCTATGTGTAGTAAATCGTATTTTTTGTTTCCGATTCCTACAATTGCTTTGACGATTTGGAATTTGGAATTCGGCATTTACTTATAAAGCCACTGCCCTACGTTCCTAGGTATAAAATGGTACTTATTTTTGCTGCAGTTTAAAATTATGGTCCGGTTGAGCAGTAAACAGCCTTCTCAGGCTGAACTAAACTGCGAGATGCCATTAAAAAAAAAAACAAAAAGCTGCAGTATAAAAAACACCTTCAAGATATTTTGTAGAAGAAAAAACACCTGGAAGGCAATCAAAGCTGATTTCACGTTAATAATGTCTCAAAGGAAATAAAGCTTTTTTATTATAAAAATCATCTTTAGGCATGAATATACCGCAGTATACAGCAAATAATAAAATGAACCTTTTTTAAGGATCCCGGATTGTTTTCGTTTAATTTTGTACCCCTTTGTTGTATTGTAAGGATTCTGTTCCACGTTTATGTTAAAAATACAAATAAAACTACCCTTTGGAAGCTCTTTATTCCTTGTTCCACTGCCATTTTTTCTTATTACCTAAAGAAATCTTCTAAAATCCTGAAAGTATGAATCTGAGCTTGCTGGAAGTTAGGTTCGGTATTTTCTTCAGATTTTGCTCCACACATTTGAGAGGATTTTATTTTTTGGTTTTCTCCAGATAATTTTCCGAGTTTTCCTACCAGAAATTTAATAAAAAGAAATAATGCTTGTCCTCCATAACTACGTAAACGATACTACTACAAATATTCCCTAGCAAATAAAAGCTTATATTTTTGTTTTTTTACTTGGACACACTATTCTCAAGAACTATTGGACTGATCTGGGGGCACGGCAGTGATTTGAAAATTATTTCAACGAGTCCATTTACCGATGAAAGGTATAAGCGACAGCACTGGTAAAGGTACATAAATGCTCATCAGTGCGCATGCGTGTGTGAGTGTGACGTTAAGAACTTTAGTAGGTAGCTTCCTAAGGGTCAGCGCAGACCGAACTGCAAAATGCTCGCGCATGGTCGACCAAAATTTAAACTGCTCGAGCATGCAGGCGGCATGCTCGACAATGCGCGAGCCATCTCTATCTGTCTCTGTCTGGCTTACTCGGCGGCGGGTGTGCTTGATCAGTTTGCTGCTCTAGCACGCTCGCGCATGTAGAATGCATACTCGAGCACGCAGTCGGCTTGCTCGAGCATGGTCGAGCATCAAATTTGGGTGTGTATTCAATTTTGCGAAGTATAATAATAATCATAAGATATTTTTTTCAACAATCTCAGTAAATGCTCTGCTCTGCTCTTGGTGTGCGTTGACCCTAACTGTTCAACTTAAATATATTAAACTGTGCTAGAGCCCACCGAGCTCCTTATTGAACCTTTTGTGTACCAGGGCCACGGTAAGTCGCGCGAACAATCTCGCAACCTACGATAGAGGTAGCACAAAGGCGCCTTACGAAATTGAACTCTTACATTTCACTTTACCCCTGCAGTAACTAAAGTGATGTATGGTTTAGTCGGTAGTTCACAGAAGTAACATTGTGACTGTGACGATGTATCACCTAAGTTTGTTTCATATCTAAAGAACAAGAAACACGTGTAGGTAATTTTGCTACATAAATTGCAGTGTCATTTACAGAACTACTAAACCATTAAAGTGTAAAAGACAGAATGTTTGTAAGATAATTTGCTTAGAAAATAGATGAATTTTGTCATCCTTACGATTTTTTTAAACATTACGTCTGAAGGGTGAAGACTAAAATCTAGATGCATGATATAATTTCTTTACGAAGTGATTAACGCAGTTAATAGATACCTATTCATAAAATACTTTAAAAAATACAGGCATATATTTTACGGTGGCATGATGCTGTACATAGTAATTAAGTAATAGCCACATGAGTCAAATTATCATAAGATTAGTCTTACCAAAGGATATCGGTTTGCCCAGGAAACTAAGTTGAGGAGGTCAGATCGGCAGTTGCACCATGTGCTACTCTAGTACACAGCAGAATTGGAAGACACGGAGATTGGACTGGACCCCACCATATTTGGAAAAGACTAGACAAAATAATGATAACTTTACATGATCTTCTTCTTCTTATCGAGTGGACTGCAGGTTTAATCACCTAACAAGCCCTAGTGTCAGAGTTTTCTCAAATCCGCCTGACGGCCTCTGACGTGGAATTATAACTACGACTGCTACTGAGTAACAATCGGGGACGACGGCTTTACGTGCCCTCCCAGGCACGGGGGTGTAACACCGCCAACTTCCAAACTCCAGGCTGCCTTTGTGAAAGCTTCTAAAACCCACAAAGCGATTTCGGCCTGGCCCGGGAATTGAACCCAAGACCCGTGACACGGCACTCGCGCTATGCGACCACTAGACCAACGAGGCAGTTACTTTACATGATAAATCATTGCCATACGATTGCGATACCATCAAAGATGTTGTTTGAACACGAATTTACCGAAGTTCGTAAACATTGAGTAATCAAAGACAATCGTGAAAACAGTGCTCTAGTAATCCTTTAGTTAACTTCTATAACTCTCTTTAGTATGATAGATGTTTACTAGGGACTTAGTATCTGAGAGAATATTAACCCTCTGCGGCTGAGGCCACGTCTGACAAAATACACAAAAATGTATAATATACAAATAATATATAATAAATAAAAAACAAAATATGTCTATAAATTCGTAAATCTGAGTTTTACTGCAATTTTCATTAGAATTTCCATATAAAAATAAGTCAACAATTATATTAGTTCATGTTCCATGACAAAATATATAATACCTACAACATAAATAGTACTCCACTTACACGTCTGTCAGACTAATCCTCAACATAATAGAAACAAAAATGGCACCTCAGTTGCAGAGGGCTAAATCTTAGTTCTAGGAAAAATGAACGTTACTGTGGACTAGTTAGCTTGCAGACTAGTTATTTATTTCTCAGAAAATAGTTGTTTTTTGAGAATGATTATTTTTTATCTTATATGTTTGTATGTGTATCTTATGTATTTGATCTTTAAACATAATTAGCAGTCGTTACGGATTATTTGTTTGCCGGGTTACTAGTGACAGATAGGCAGTTGCTCCATGCAAAACACGGTTACTGAGCTGCATCTTGAGACTAGACTGTAAACGAACCTAAATATAGTTGGGGAAAGACTAGGCAGATGATATTCAAATCAAGTGGTTAAAGCATTTTATAATATTGGCGTCCAAGGCTTCTTCTTCTTCTTATCGAGTGAGCTGCAGGTTTAATCACCTAACAAGCCCTAGTGTCAGAGTTTTCTCAAATCCGCCTGACGGCCTTTGACGTGGATTTATATACGACTGCTACTGAGTAGCATTCGAGGACGCCGGCTTTACGTGCCCTCCCAGGCACGGGGGTGTAACACCGTCAACTTCCAAACTCCAGGCTGCTTTGTGAAAGTTTCTAAAACCCACACAGCGATTTCGGCCTGACCCGGGAATCGAA
Source organism: Heliothis virescens (assembly GCA_002382865.2). Lineage (NCBI taxonomy): Eukaryota > Metazoa > Arthropoda > Insecta > Lepidoptera > Noctuidae > Heliothis > Heliothis virescens. The sequence continues at coordinate 13,707,182 of NWSH02000050.1, forward strand.
CCCGAGACCTGTGATCGGCAGTCACACTATGCGACCACTAGACCAACAAGGCAGTCCAAGGCTGACCGTCTGCCTCGGCGGCTATTCACATATATGGTGATCAACCAGCTGCAAAGGACATATATAAAAACGTAAGTATTTGCGCATACCTACACAGGTGCACTGCATATCTCCATCCTCCATCCTCACTCTCATAGCCCGATGGGTCGGCAATACGACACGACCGGAGAGAGATGCATGGAGGTATCAAGCACCAACTTGCAGACTCCAGACTGCGTTGTGAAAGTTTCTAAAACTCACAAAGCGATTTCGGCCCACGAATCGAACCCGAGACCTCGTGAACAGCAAACGGCTATGCAACAATTAGACCAACGAGGTCTAGTTGTCGCGTAGTCGCAATTTTCTGTAATTCCGACTGTGTTGTTTTGCGTTTGTTTTTAATGGCATACAGCCGGCTTCAGTTATTATCTTTTATTCAGTCCTTGTGGAATATTTTATGTTAATGTTTCATGTTTCAAGTTTTTTTGATGCTAAGGGGCTTTTAAGTAAAATTATATAATTAATTTTAACTCGATTCTGCGGAACTTTCTACGTCGTTGATTAAATTTTAACTGAATTTCAGAAAGTTTCGTTGTACTTACATGTTCAATTTACATAACATGCTTGTTTCATTCAAATATGTTTCATGAACAATGTTTCAAACAAATCGAATAAAATTCTGAAAGAATATGTTTAAAAATAAATAAGAATAACAAAATCAAATCAAAATGTTTGTGTGAAGGTACAAAAATAAACGCGCTTTTTACTTGCTGCAACTTAAAATTAGCAAATATCTCTTAAGATCTATATTTTTATTTGATCTTAGTTATTTTAACCCTTTTCAAGATTGTTTGTACTATGTGGCACATAATTATAAGCTAAAAATTCTTAGGATGCAATTTTGTCTGAAAATGTTTACAACAAAAAGTAACACAATGGAGTAATACAGACGACAGCAGGTCAACCTAACTGAATGTGTCAATTTTTACCAATCGAATATTAACCTTCCACTATTGCGATAAGGTTGAAAATCTATTGAGCTGTACATTCACGGCGATATGCGGGCCTTTTCTCAGCTATGTTGAAGACCGCTTAGTTACTGTAACTAGATGCAACTAAGTACTTTTTGATAGAATCTTTTTATCAAAAGAGGCTTCTCTGTGAATTAATACCCTAGGGCTGTGAGTGAAACCGTTGGTAGAAGCTTTGAAATATATTTTTTCAACAACTCGCAAATCAAAAAAAAAACTGACACACAACACTTTCCACGAGTGACGCCAACTCAGATTGCTATTTTTATTTAGTTTCGAAATGTGGTTCATATTAATTTACTGAATTCTTTACTGTCACATTTTTCATTACACTGGTTTAAAAAAGAACAAACAAGAATGTTAACACATTTTGGGGGCAAATATTTATAAGTGTATAATGAAAACATTCTTAAAATTAAATAAAAACACAAACAGGCTTTTTTTGTTTTGCAAGCGATTAAAGAAAATTTTATTTTTATATGATAGTTAAAATTAGCTTAATAAAAAGAAAACAACAATAAATATAAATTGTTATGTCATAATTAGGTAACTTTTCTTCAAGCGCTTCATATTGTTTTTTTTTGATTCGGATTTAAATTATATATTTTTTTTAAACACAAATACAATAAGTCGGCCGTACTGTGGAAAATATACTGAATTATTTCATTAAGTAGCGCTCTCAGTAATCGGCTTCAGGCAATGCGATTAATTCTGTCTACCTCACAAAAAACACGTTAATACATCAGAATTTAACAAAGTAACAAATGCCCGCGCACTACGTTTCCATTATTACATTATTTCGTTCGTGTTCCGTTTTTACCATATTTTATATTGTTTAAAGCATCATGAAAAAACACATTATTTACGGAAATTTTAAGCAAGTTTCACGCTTCATGAATTGCGGCGTGGGGCCATATAGACACACAGTCGAACCGTGGCTAAGTAATCGGGTACCATTTTTACCCATTGGAACACAAAAACAAAAAAAACCGGCCAAGTGCGAGTTGGACTGGCGCACGAAGGGTTCCGTACCATTATCTATGAAAATGGAATGGAATGGTCAAGTGTGCAACTTAAGTAACTCAAGTTGCACATTATTTCTAGTAGATGGCGTTACTAGCATACAATTTTACAATTAATTAATATGAATCAACAGCCTTAATATATATATTTTTTAATTTTTAGTATTTGTTGTTATAGCGGTAACGGATATACATCATTTGTGAAAATTTCAGTATTCTAGCTGTCACGGTTAATGAGATACAGCCTGGAGACAGACAGACAGACAACGAAGTCTTAGTAATAGGGTTCCGTTTTTCCCTTTGCATACGGAATCCTAAAAACATAACTCAAGTAATATTAATACTCTCTGAATAAAACCTGCTAGAACAATTTGAAAAGTGCAAAACTTATTAATTTCTTCAAAGTATTTACTTAGTTACCGTTGTTTGCCTTATGACAGAACAGATTTATGATTAAAAATCTTTTTGGAAAAACTTTGTATGCACTTGAAAACTTTTAATGAAATAAATAAATCTTTATTATGAGAATAAATTGTTTTCATAAATTAAGTTTTTCAAAAGTTTGAGTAACATTTTGTGTTTTGTGTAGCATGCGATGTGTTATTATTAAGAATGTTTAGTGTAGGATTAAAGAGTATTTGAACTCTTAACTTTGAAATTCTGAAAAAAATAGAGATCACATCGAAACACTTAAGAATAATATAGACAGGTATTTTTAGGGTTCCGTACCCAAAAGGGTAAAACGGGACCCTATTACTAAGACTTCGTTGTCTGTCTATCTGTATGTCTCCACGCTGCATTTCATAAACCGTGATAGCAAGAACGCTGAAATTTTCCTAGCCGCTATAACAACAAATACTAAAAATTAAAAAAATATATACAGGGTTACTTGCAATTCGACGTATATCCGGAAGAAGGTAATAGAAGGGCTCAAAAGCAACAAATTAAGCCACTCTTACCTCTGAGCAAAGTTCAGTGGTTTCCGAGATTTTCGCATTTTTTGTTTTGTATGTGTCTTACTAATTTGCGCCCATAACCAAATCGTCCATGTAAAAAATCGACGCTACCAAATCCAATACTGTTAGATTTCGACATCGTTAAGCTGTTCTATGAGGCAGAAAAGTGCGTAAGCTTGAGAGGATTAGTCAGAAGGTTTTCAAATGGTGTAATCCAAAAATTGCCAATATCTCGGAAACCACTGAACTGTGCTCAGAGGTAAGAGTGTCTTAATTTGTTGCTCTTGGGCCCTTCTATCACCTCCTTCCGGATATACGTCGAGTTACAAGTAACCCTGTATATTAAGGGGAGTCCCCATACAATAAACATATAAAACCGCAAATCATAACTTTGTTATTCATATATTTTGGCTAGTTTTAGGGTAATAGATACGTTCATTTTTCGTAGATAATGATACGGAGGAACCCTTCGTGCGCGAGCCTAACTCGCACTTGGCCGGTTTTTTTTTAACATTTACTAAGCTAATCTACCTTTCAATTCTGGAATTACAAATTGTTTGTATACATTTAAGACTTTACTTGCCGAATCCACTAGCGTGCACTATGAAGCACTGTGAGGCACATAATTTTTTTTTTCTGCATCACTACCTCTAACAAATGGTACCAAAATGCAAACGTTTCTTAAAACACATTATCCTTGTGCGTAAGTATAACGTACACAATTTGGTGGAATTTCGTCTTTAGACTGATATCGATAAAACTTCTCACAGAAAAACTAGTCTAGGTACTACTTAGACCTTTGTTCCTTTCATTAAAGTTAAGGTTCATTCATTCAAAAACTTAATCTACACTATCTGTTTCTATAAATATATTTTTTTTAAGAGTTTAATATTTTTATTCAATCATTGTACATGTTTACATTTCTTACTTTAACTAAAATTATTCATATATATATATACAGCTTAAATCTAATACAGAGCATCAAAAAATTGGTCCTCATCGCTGTCACTAGGTAATGTACCCAAAAGGCTGGCAGCATTGCCACGTTGAATGGCAATGCTTAACCGCTGTGCGAAATGAAAACCAGCCCTTGGGTCACGGGAAGTGTCATAATAAATATTTAAGTCTGACTCTGTTTTTTTTTTCCGAGAAAGGTCTTTGTGAGCTATAAATCTACGTTCTGACGAATGAAAAAAAAATGTTAATAGAAATAAAAAAAATCAAACAGAAAAAAAATAAAGCACTCTATATAAACGATCGCATTCTCATTATCACTTTTAGTTGTTATATAAAAGGGATCTAATGAAAATGTATACAAATAGCAGCTACTGAATCTAGGCTAATTTCAACAGCTAAACTTCTTAAAGAAATTGCAATAAAAGCCCCATTGAGGAAGTATAAGCTTTGCAATAAAAGGCCTATATTGTCTCTGTCGACAATATTTCCGTCAGATAATAGCACCTTTATAGCGAACGAGCTTTTCAATACCATATTCGATTTAGTTCGAATAATATAATAGTCCGATTGTTAAATAAAGTAATAGGCAAAAGTTCAGTTCATGGAATGAAAGAGAATATTATTCGAGTGATTTGGATGGTGAATTTTATTTTATTTTAAAGTGCCACGTTTGTTGTTATTATTGACTCCATTCGATGAAGGTTCATAGTGTTAAAAATGTAAATCATATTAATAGCTGTATCTGTCTGTGTGTTAGGCTTTGAAGCCAAAATTACTAGACACGAATAAAGGACATGGTCTATTTTTTTTACTTAGTTGCGAAAACTTGAAACCGCTAGAAATAGCCAGTATAAAAACAAATCATTTTAAGATAAACTTTAAAAATGTATTCAAAATACAACTTAAGCACTCAAATCTTAATCCACAGGGACTTGCCCGGTTAAGATGTAAAAAAATGAACTAAAACGTGTTTGATATTAATTTGATTAAAGTGTAAGTTGATGTTGATGGTTTGAAGAATAAAAAAAATCATTGCTCCTCAGTAAAATTGTTATTACAAACCTATAAAATGTTTACTAAGCCTTTAAATGAGAGTAAAATTAGGATTAAGACCAACCATCATCTACCTAGCTTTTTCCCAACTATCCAAACATATTTCTAGCCCAGCTAGCTGATCTCTTTATATGAAAACAGCCGCAGTGGCCGACAATCGACTAGGACGCCATCCATTCATTTTCGAGCTATGCTCGGATCGGCTTCTAGTCTATACGGATGCAGGCGACTACTACTGTATTATATGGAGCTGAACTGCCTCGTTGGTTTAGTTGTCGCATAGCCAACTGCTGTGCACGAGGTCTCGGGTTCCATTCCCGGGTCGGGCCGAAATCGCTTTGAGGGTTTTAGAAACTTTCACAAAGCAGCCCGGAGATGGAAGTTGGTGATTGATACACCCGTGCATGAGAGTACGTTGATGTCGGTCCTGCGTCTAATCCCTCTCCGGTCATTTCGGATTGCCATCCCATCGGGTTATGAGAGTGAGGGAATAGAGAGTGCACTTGTGTCTGCGCAAATGCTTGTGCACTATGATATGTCTTGCACAGCTGGCTGATCTCCTTATATGAGAACTAGAATCAGAATCAGCTAGGACGCCATCATTACATGGAGCGACTGCCTGTCTATCTGACCTCCTCAAACTGCGTGGGCAACCCAATACCCAGTAGTTACTTGTTGATACATTGATTGATACATGAAGTTTAAATTTAACATATTTTTAGATTTCAAATACTGCTACAAAAATCTATATACTCTTAAATCATTTACTGAATTCGGGGAAAAAGTTTGTGACGAGGTTTGCATTCAATTTTTTCTATACGTATTGATAAAGTTTAACCTTTGTGTTTATTTCCGTTCTGTGAAAAAGGGCTTTCATACAAGCGGATTGTTTTGTTTTTTCCTAGCTGTTTTTACAGGCACATATTTGTGAACCAACAGACAACCATCGATTCAATCGGACGGATTTTTTGGAATGTACACACGTCGCATGTTGGTCAATTCTATTGAAAACTTGGGGCGAATTCCGCTTGTACGATTTAAATTCAGTTTAATTAAATTTCAATCACTATTTGCTCAATTAGTAGGCACACCTCGACTAATTGATGATCGGTTAAACTGTAGAGGCTTAACCAATATTTTATCGATAATTACAATTACTTTATACATCCTACTAATATTATAAATGCGAAAGTTTATTTGTTACTGCTTCACGCAAACGTTACTGGACGGATTTTCATGAGATTTGGCAGTAATATAGCTTATATATCAGAATAGCATATAGGCTGCTTTTATCTGGGCACGGGAACTAGCTCCCTTGGCATGTGGGTGAAACCGCTAGCGTAAGCTTAGTATATTATAAAAAGGGATAAAATAAAACTTTTCACATGGCTCTAGAAGTCGGTGTCTGCAGGTCTGTTGACTGTGTTTATTTTGCCACCGATTTCTAGAGCCATGTGAAAAGTTTTATTTTATCCCTTTCAGTGTTTTTTTGTGAAGTTGGTTTTGTTTTTTTTTGTAAAAAGTTTTTTCATAATATCTTTAATACCCACACCCACCCACAGTGACAGTCGGTCCCGTAATAGTATCATCGACGTAAAAAAGCGTACGAAATTTGAAGAGTTCTCTCAATTTCTCCAGTATCCCATCATCAGATCCTAGTTTCCTTACCATGGGACCACACTGACATCGTACTCTTTCAAACACAAAAATAATTTCTCAAATCGGTCTATAACTGCCGGAGATATGGATTAACATACCTTTGTGGGAAGTCGGTTAAAAAAATATTATACAACTGATTTTAATTTTAATGGGCGAAGTCAAAAATGTCGTTGAATTTCAAGATATAAATAATACGATAGAGGTGGTGTTTATCTTGAGTAATTTGGTACAGCCAATTACGTTTTCTGCCGCCAACGTAGGGTGCAAATGGAAACTAGGATCACTTAGAACAACATTTATTATAATTAAACTACATGGTAAATCCTACATCTAAGTAACCTAAGTACGAATGCGTTCGATGGTAGAACAACACTGCCCTCTTATTTCTAAATTACTCAATATAAAGATTCTATTGAGGTCACATCTAATGAGGTGACCGATGATGCAGCGATTCGCAGCTGGGCACGAGGCGGGGTGACACGAGGTAACGATTGAGAAATTTGGGTGTTGCAATATTCCGTAGAACCTTGGTTGCATGAAAAATAAGTATAATCTCTTGATTCAGCTGATTTAGGCCTCATGACACGGCGTTAGTTACGTTGTGGAGACCTATGTTGGTACCGATATGTAACAAGCCTAAAATAAGTTTAAGTAATAAAACATTTCTGAAGATGTCACCCACACTTGGCACTAACTTACACTTATCTCGTAGGTAAAAGCTACCGAAGCTTTTATTTGTAGTTCTTTTATAACACAGAAAATCGATTTATACTTTATTTCTGGTGACAACATATCCGCTGCTGGTTTTATATAATATAATTTATTTTATCTTTGTTTTTAGAGTTCCGTACCCAAAGGGTAAAACCTATTACTAAGCCTCCGAAGTCTGCCTGTCTGTCTCCTGTCTGTATCTCATAAGCCGTGATAGCTAGAAAGCTGACATTTTCACAAATGATGTATTTCTATTGCCGCTATAACAACAAATACTAAAAACTAAAAATATATGTACATATATATATACATACATATATATATATATATATTAAGGGGGTCCCCATACAATAAACGTATGAAACCGCAAATTATAAGTTTGTAAGTCATATATTTGTATGAAAATCATGTTTATATTTTGGTTAGTTGAAGGTAATAGATAAGTTAATTTTTCATGGATAATTGTACGGAACCGTTGGTGCGCGAGTCCAACTCACACTTGGCCGGTTTTATTATTTCATAATGGCCTCTAGCCAAATTGACCAATGATAGGTACCCTATAAATGTCAGTAACCGTTGGTATTTCAATGGTTATTACCCTCGTATTTTCCAATTCTAACTTCTGACAAGGAGCACGACATCGAAAGTCAAAGTCGTAAACCTTTAGTGCATTCTATTGATTTGCAGGAAGCTTTAAGATTTACGAGCTCTTCGAAGTTCAAGCGAAATCATTAGTGACACGCGAGCACTTTTACTGATTGGCTTGCAATATATTTAGCTAGATATCTAGTACATTAAAATAAATTAAAAGGGGTGTTTTTTTAAGTAGTTTAAAAACGCACCAACTTAAACAAATTAATAACCCGTTATTTATTTTCATAATATTTAACAGACATTTTTGTTGATTCATGATAAGAATTCAAGCAAATCTCTAACCTTTTTTGAGAAGAAAGACTCAAATGTCATCTCTAATTAATTTAAGAGAAATCCAATTAAATTGATCTCTAAAATTTTTTATTCAATTAAATACCCTTTTCTCACAGGTCTTTAAATTTTAGAGCGCTGACTGTAAGCTATTTACTACTTAAATGTTCTCGACGGTCGGTTAATCCTATTTAAAATTAGAGTACCTACCACTTAAACTGGAAACGGAAATACTCGAGCTATACTGAAATTGCATAAAACCTATTTCGATCTTCACTATTTATAAACCCACAATTCTAGCTGCATTGAAATCGAAAATAAACTTTTATAACAGACATCTAATCTTAGAACAAGAGAAATTATTACCTTTTTCATTCCAATCATAGAGGGCTTAAAGTTTCTGAAAAAGCTGTTATAGTTTTGGGATGATAGCCATGTTATTCCCAAGGCTGGTTTTTAGGGATCGATACCTCAAAATAAAACGGGACCGTATTACTAAGACTTCGTTGTCTCTCTGTCTGTCGGTCCCCAGGCTATATCTCATAAAACGTGATAGCTAGAAAGCTGAAATTTTCACACATGATGTATTTCCATTGCCGCTATAACAACAAACACTAAAATTTTTATTCATAATATATTTGTATGAAAAATAAAGTTATTTTTTTCTGTCAAAAAAATTTTGTATTTTTGCTAGTTGTAGGTAAAAGATACGTTCATTTTTCAAAGATAATGGTACGGAACCCTTCGTGCGCGAGGACACGGAACCCTCATAGATTCGTCATGTCTGTCTGTCTGTCCGAAATTATAACTTTGTTTTTAGTATATTTGTATGAAAAACACAAACAGTTTTGCTAGTTGTAGGTAATAGGTACATTTATTTTTCGTAGATAATGGAACCGAACCCTTCGTGTGCGAGTTCGAATCGCACTTGGCCGGTTTTAATATTCCTCTTTCATTCGTTTGGGTCGAATGTCGGAGGAACACGCGTATCGATTGAGGGTCCCGGCTGTCATTTGAACATCTTGGGTAGTCGTTACAGTAAGACAGAAGCCAGAAAGTCTGATGACCAGGCTTACCATTACCAATATCTGGTTTCCCAGGTTAACGGGTTGAGTGGGTCAGATAGGCAGTCACTTCATATAAACCAATAGTACTGTTAGACTAAAAGCCGACTCCAACATTAGGGTGGGTCGAAATTTTTTTTTTTTGGTTATTGATTTGTAATAGCGAAAATATGTTGTAGTTAGGTATCGTTATGAACCCTTTAGAATATTATTGAATTATTTTAAGTGGAACAGCCCGCGCAACGCCATTGAAGTTTTGAAAAAAATGTTCAAGTACCCACTTTTACACCTTAAGTTACAAGTTTGGCATTGGGTATAGTTTAGTGTTTCAATTAGTATCCAGTGAAATACACGTTACTTTTGTTATATAGACTGTGTTTTTGTTAAAAAAA
>NWSH02000050.1:13733162-13748714 GCA_002382865.2 Heliothis virescens
GCAGTATTTTGCCTTAGTGGGTGCGTCTGGGGTTTGCTGACTTTCTCCGAGGAGCGCGTGGAATAATGTGCGTCGTGGTTTGTTATCTCTTAGGAGACGGAAGGACGATGAGCCACCCTAAACTCACCGCCCACAGACCTACGCCTACGGTGGCCGGGAGTCGTCTCTCGATGCTCGGCGCAAGTGCTGTCTTGCACGCCCATAGCAGCGGCTGGGAGGAGGGGTGCAAATGGCTTGAAGCCATGGTTAGGAGCAATTGCCGTATGCGAGAGGCCACCACCGCCAATTGCCTCACACGAACATTTAAAACATATCTGACTTAAAAAATCTTGTTGGGCTAATCCTCCAATTAAGCTACAGAAGCGGATGAGTATGTCGACCACTAAGAGTTAGTAAAAATGTAATAAGGACGTCCACACGGCCAAACTATCGCACGTAACAAAGTCTTGGGAACACATTACATGGCATGGATGTAGTTCTCAAGCGTCAGTTTGACTTGTAGATGATGTTAATTCTACCAGACACTGAGTAAGAAAGTTGCATCAATGGCATGATAGATATTTTGTGATTGTAACCTTAACTATCTGCATTATAGTAGCCAAAATTGCAACTCTACTTAAACTCTCCTGGACGTATGAAAATACGGATTTCTAGCAGCAATGGCGACACACTTGTATTGGTTGGACTGGTCTTAAGGTACTGACCTGATAGAAGCTGCTAATGAAAAAACACGTTTGATGGCATTATTTTGGTCTTCTAAATGAATTCTTTCGCTTCGAAATGATATTCAGAAATAGAAAGTATATTTGTCTAATATTCGACTCGCAAGTTGTGCATTTTTAAAGAGTGCGCCAAATCATTTTACATAGCAAATTAAATTGCAAAAGCTCGCCATACCATCCAGTGTGCACTTTGAGTCTGAGCCTCTTTTTCAAAGTATAGGAGCCAACCTTGCCTCACGGTCATAAATGTTACATCTTTTACAACAAACAAAAATATAAGCAGGTATCCACAGTCCAAGTTACCTACTTTATGCCACCACTTTACTGGAAGACAAAACAAAACCCCAGCCCGATTTTAGTTGATGAAAAAATGACAACTCCATCTATGACTATGAAAGCTAATTACTTATTCTGCTAATATTCTCCAATTTGATGTTAATATTGGAAAACCAATTAGATGGAGCTATTTCAAACTTGATTAAACACTATATGCTATTTTTTTCCATCAAATAATAGCATATAGGGATAAAAAAAAAATTACACGCCGTAATAATGATATGTTTAACAACAGAAAATGCACAACTTCATTTATGAATTTGTATTTTTAGAGTTATTCTCAATTTTGTTGTATTTAATAGAACATAGATGGAGCTACCTTAACCTTGGCTAAACACATTATTTCAAAATTTTATTTTCTTCACAAGTTACTTATAGAAAAAGCGTGAATTTATTGTTAAAGATTGATAATAGCCTGGTCATCTAATACGCAACATTTAGGTATGTGCTGTTATTACACACGCGGTTGTAGAAAGTTTTAAAGAAATAATCGTTCATTGCTCACCCCCCACAGGTGATAGCGTGATAATATATAGCCTATGTGTTGAACAGGCCTCCAGGTAATATTCATGCAAAATTTGGTTGAAATCCATGCAGTACTTTTTGAGTTCAGTGAGACCAAACATACAGACATACAGACATACAGACAAAAATTCTAAAAACTATATTTTTGGGTTCAGAATCGATTGTAGATCACGCCACAAGTATTCTTTTTTAAAAATATTCAATGTACAGTTTTGACTTTCCTATCATTTTATTATATGTATAGATAAGGGATCTCAGGTTACTTTAAGACATCATCAGCCTAGCCTTTTCCCAACTATATTGGGAAAAGGCTAGGCAGATAACTATGTGACCAGAATATGCCTCCTACGTTTAGCAATATATACCAATGTCACAGGTTTTCCAAGAAAAAAGAACAGAAGATAAATTTATTTAGTAAATCGTTTTAGGGTTTCAGTTGTTGTGCCTGTAAAGCCCGTAGATACTTGAAATGCAAACACACGTCGCTTTTGATCCTATTGTAATGTACCACGACGTTTCACTGAAAGAAATTTCATTTTCAAATACACGTAAGACGTCTTTTGCTGGGTATTCAGTCTGAATATCAATTGTGCTACATTTAGAACACATTATAGTTATCTAATCAATGGCTTAAATAGCCTAAATACCTACCTACTTAACTACTACTTGTTCCCCATGATAGTACACGAAAATAATTTCGGTTAGTTCTAGCTAATTTATTATGACTGTGTTGGACTGCTTTATCTTTTCTTCATTCAAAAAGTTCTGATTTTTAGGCTACACTAAATTAATATTAATACTTTTGTATTTTTAACAACCCTTTCTCGTATCATATCGTAATTTTTATTGGCAGTATACTGACCTAATTGAATTTTTCAGCACGTGCTTTTCGGAGAAGTCGGAATGTAAGCAGGCTACCCCCCCTCCAGTGAGCTCGAGCCAGGATGCCACTGCTTGCGTCATAAGGGGCAGCCACACTGGACGCACAGGTATTTATTTCATATATCATCGAATTCTTTGGAAGGCACTGAATTCGGATCCACGTGAATTTTCAAGAGTCTGGATTGTAAAAACGATTTATGCGTATAGAAAAATGTTTTCATTTATAATCACATTAATATGAAACAACTTTTTTGTCTGTCTACATTTCGATGTTAGGTAAATGTACTAGCTTATTTAAATACGAATGCTAATTTTAAAAGGGATAGTGCGTTCCGCTTTTTGGTTTCCTTTTTTATTGTAAAAAGTTAATGTATTCTTGATCTTGTCATTAAAATATTAATAACAACAGCTTCATAAATCCCATAACTAAAATATGTAAATGACGTCAGAAAAATGTATGCGTATCCAGTACCTTCAACTATAAATATGAAAGGTAAGCCATTTATTTATAGACATTCAAAGTTTTGAGACAGGCAAGGGTTAGATACCTCAATAACCTCAATAATTTATTAAACAAAGCCTATATTTGATGTTCGGACAGGCATTTGATGAAGGTCCGAAAATTCAATTCATGTAGAATAATTTTTTTCGATCATAACCTGGGGCAGCATTGTTTTATACTACTGGTAGCCCTTTATTTATGGATATGTTCATCAGTATTTGTAAAGTTATCAAAGCTTATAAAGTCAGACAACCTGATTAATCTGCCTAGACTTTTCAAAAATATTGTCTGAATCCTATCACCTGCTTAACTCAGTTACCCGGGCAACATGGTGGTAAGATTCATTGACAGACTATCTATCTTCTTTCTACCCGTAACGACTGCCAAAGATTTTGCTTCCGAAATACGCAAGAACTCATTACTCGTCACGTCAAGATTATCCATGCACGAAAGACCATGCCAAGCGTTCTTCGACCCATACGTCTATTACTTAACCACGAGCTCTTCATAATCCGACAACTTGATTTTGTCGTTTGTAATTTGTCGTTATTTATACCTATGTCACAGTTGGGTTACCCGATTCAAAATTTTATTTCAATGAGGAGAATGTCGATAAAAGTTTAGTGAAAATTCTTCGCGCTGTGCCTTGTTAGAAGTACCTCGCCATTAAAAAGAAATTGTTCAAATCGTTATAAAGTTGGCATCTCCTATGTAAGTTCGTGCGTTTACGAGGGGTTCACATTTTCGTGACCACCATTAACCTAGTTAGTTTCAAGTTTGCTTCCTTGAAGGGTGTTATCATGTAGCATGGCTTAATATTTTCACTAATGTTCGTATGTACAAAGTTACGCAGAAGTAAGTTTATTAATAAGTTTCCTGGCGTGTCCATGAAATACAATAGCGCGGTGCGCCTTGTGGATTTTAGATTCAAACTACCTAACATCTATTATTATAAAAAGGTAAAATTGTTTATAAAGAAATGAACCGATTTTAAAAATTCTTTCACCATTCGAAAGCTACATTATCGAAAAGTGACATAGGCTATATTTTATCCGGCTACGGGCAGTAATTCTCACGGAACGCGAATGAAACCGTTGGAAAACGGCTAGTTATGAATACGAGTATTAATACAAAAGTAGGGGAATGTAGATTGGTAGGTCCTTAATAAATTGCCGATTAAGAATTTAAGGTTTGAGTAATATCGACGCCAAAATAGTACGTGAAATAACGCTTGCTTATGCTGTAAAGATCACTCCGCCTGCTTTGTTGTTTCTTATGTATATGCCGCAGTAAGATAGATAGAAGTGTGCCGCAGAAGATAGAGCCACGTCCCATGGGAACTACTCCGCGGACCCAGATAAAATGCATAGGCTAATAGGCTATCTAAAACTGAAAGAATTTGTCAAATCGGACTAGTAGTAGTCCCTGAGATTAGGGCGTACAAACAAACAAACTCTCCAGGTTTATATTATGAGTATAGATTTCAATATGCCGCTGCATACTTAAAATATTTCTAACGTTACAAATGCTCGATAAAGAATAAAACAAAAAAGTCTTTAGCCAACGTTACCAACATATATGTAAAGTTTTATATTTGGAGCGCTCTGAAAGAAAATTCCTGTTACCCTCGTCTCTACGTCGCTATGTACGTTCCACAAATGTGCAAACCAGGAAGCCAGCCATTCAGGAAAAGCAATATAGAGTTCGTTGACTTAAACCTATGGAATACTAGCTTCTCCCAGCGGCTTTGCCCACGTAAAACTTAAAATACCGTTTTATCCCGTTCCCGTGGGAATTTCGGGAAATCCTTTCTTATCTCGCGTGAGAGTCTTAAGGTGAACTTCTGTGCAAAATTTCAGCTTCATAGGTTCACGGCTTTGGGCCCTGCGTTGATAAATCAGTGAATGAGTCAGAACTTTGATTTTTATATGTATAGAAGACTAGCTACTGCCAGCGGCTTCACCCGCATAAAACTTAAAATCCCGTTTTTTTCCGTACCTGTGGGAATTTCGGGAAATCCTTTCTTATCTCGCGTGAGAGTCTTAAGGTGAACCTCTGTGGAAAGACTGATAAAATGTGGAGTCTAAAAGTTAACATAAATATAAAAGGGAATGTATGAAAATCGAGTTTTTTTAATACAATGAGTGGGATACCTAGAAACGTTTTGTACTGGCTGTTATATTTTATAAAAAATTTCAAAGCGTTTTATTTTCGTTTGAGCGTTTGAAATTGCTTTTTATGGAGCATCATAATAGATCAACTATAAAAAAATTCTTCTTTCAATTTTAAGACCTTGAACCTTTTATTTGACCTTTGATCCTGATAATAATAACGTCTGGTGCTAGCAATCTTGATATTATGAACATAATAGCCCAAATAATGGTTTCTGAAATTCTGATACTGAAAAGATTAATTACGTATTATTATCTATGCTAGCTTCATTTGTCTTAGATCGTTGACTCCAACCCATTATGTTATCTCAGCCTATATAACTTTAATGAGAAGATAGCTATTCTGCGTGGTGATTACGTCAGACGTGAGACTAATTTGGATCACTATACTCTCTCTCATTTTATAGAAAATAATATAGCTTGCTTCAAAGTTTGATATAAATATCGTGACTGTCAATAATCGACCCTCTGATCACCCACAAAGCAACTTGACAAAGTTAAAAAATGTTATTCTACTGTTGCTGTCATGTTATTATTACTTAATTGATTACATATTTACAAGTCAAGGATTTAACAAAAAAACTAAACCCATATTTACATGAAAAGAGAAAAATCTTAAAACTGGCCAACTCGTTAGTACTACCCTCCCTCAGGAGGGAGACGGGGGCCAGGGGACAGGTGCTTGCGGAACCGTGACAGTTGACAGGACTGTCCCGTGCGGACGAGTGTCACTAACGAGCTGGTCAGGATGTAGTAAAAGGCTTAAAAAATATATCATCATCGAATGTCAACTGGAAGAGTAACATGACAATGTCGCCAGGCTATATTCAATGCTGTCTTGTTAATTTGAAATGTGTATCAATATATTTTGCGACTAAAAGTAGTACATATTTTTATTAATAGTCTCTATATTAAGATAATTGATTCAAAATTATTTTACAACCGTGTCTTGTAGGTCTTTATACATGAATACTATTTCATTTATTTTCTAAATTACCACGGGGCATGGATCTCGTTTATTGCACATCTTTTAAAATGTGGATTGATTTTGTCGTAGAAATTTTTTGTTCTATCAAAATTGTCAGATCATTTTGTTCTTTATAAGGTAGATGGAAGGTTCATTTTGAAAGCCGTCTGTATACTTATCTCAATTTTGGCGCATGTGAGGATCGGTCCCCTTTTGCATAAGTAGGTCCATATTTATTTCAATGCTCAGTAACTTCATAATATATTTTTAGTTATTTCTATAATTCGCGGTTCAAGTATCTTGATGATCGGCAATAAAAGCCCGCTTTCAAGTTCTTAAAATAAATGTTACTTTTCCTCCAGGAAAACTTGATTTGGTTGTTGTTTGAATTTTATTAAATTTTCTTTTAACTATCCCCGATCAATAGAGGAAGTATTACTAGATTTAGGGATATGGGAGTGGAAGATACGATTAAGTGCCAGGTATTCTAAAGCGACGTCGAGGATAGAGCGGAGTGGAAAAGAAAAATCAGGAAAGCTGACCCAACCACCATATGATACACCAAAAAAAATCCCGTGCATCGGAGAGCACGTTAATGTCGGTCCTGCGCCTAATCTCTCTCCGGTCGTTTCGGATTGTCGTCTCATCGCTTCGTAAATGCTTGTGCACTATAATATGTCCTGCGCAGCTGGCTGATCTCCTTATATAAGAACAGCCGCCGCCGCCGTGGCCGACAATCAGCTAGGACGCTATTATTATGATACACAGCAGCAAACAGAGTTTTTAGCGCTTTCGCACGTAGTAGTAGTTAGTTCTCTGAGCGACAACACGAGGTCTTTTAGGCATTATTATACCTACTTAATCAGCAAACAATTGACAACCGCCGAGGTAGTATATTCATATTCATATTCATATTCATATTCATATTCATATTCATATTCATATTCATATTCATATTCATATTCATATTCATATTCATATTCATATTCATATTCATATTCATATTCATATTCATATTCATATTCATATTCATATTCATATTCATATTCATATTCATATTCATATTCATATTCATATTCATATTCATATTCATATTCATATTCATATTCATATTCATATTCATATTCATATTCATATTCATATTCATATTCATATTCATATTCATATTCATATTCATATTCATATTCATATTCATATTCATATTCATATTCATATTCATATTCATATTCATATTCATATTCATATTCATATTCATATTCATATTCATATTCATATTCATATTCATATTCATATTCATATTCATATTCATATTCATATTCATATTCATATTCATATTCATATTCATATTCATATTCATATTCATATTCATATTCATATTCATATTCATATTCATATTCATATTCATATTCATATTCATATTCATATTCATATTCATATTATATATTCATATTCATATTAAAAACACATAGGAAGTGGTGAAGGGCGGGCGTTTTTGGGGCTGTGTCATGTAATTTTGACGTTCGAAGAGTGCTGTTTTCAGCTTACTTTGAATAAATGCATTTTGATTTTGATATCAGGTGACCTGCACCATAATACACCTTAGGGAAGTAAATTCTCCAGAAATATACTACATAGGCTACTAATGATGTAAAAAAAATGCGCCTTATATTCTCTAGTCATTTTTAGGGTTCCGTAGTAAACTAGGAACCCTTATAGTTTCGCCATGTCTGTCTGTCCGTCCGTCCGCTGATAATCTCAGTGACTGTTAGCAGTGACCGCTAGAAAGCTGAAATTTGGTACCACCACGCCGACAAAATGCAAAAATAAAAAGTGGAAAAAAATGTTTTATTATCCCCTACACGTAAAGTGGGGAGTGTTTTTTTTTCATTCCAACCCTGACGTGTGATATATTGTTGAATAGGTATTTTAAAATGAATAGGGATTAACCAAATCATTTTTTGATTATTATTTCATCAAAATCTATATACTAGACTAAAATAATATTATCACAGCGAACAAGAAACTTATTTTCCGAAATATCTGACTTCCAGCAACTTGGTTCTGAATATTTTTGAACTTGAAATACTTGAAGCGTAATGACTTAGTACTTAACTGTACTAATGGCAGATGATAATTTGCATAATTTTAGGGTTCCGTACTCAAAGGGTAAAATGGGACATTATTACTAAGACTTCGTTGTCTGTCTGTCTGTCGGTCTGTCTCTCTGTCTCTCTGTCTCCCTTTCTGTCTCCAGGCTATATTTCATAAAACGCGATAGCTAAAAAGCTGAAATTTTCACAAATGATGTATTTTCGTTGTCGCCACAATAACAAATACTAAAAATTAAAAAAATATATAATAAGGGGGTCCCCATACAATAAACGTGTGAAACCGCAAATTATAACTTTATTTTTCATAACATTTGTACGAAAAACAAAGTTATTTTTGCTGCCCAAAAATGATTGTTTTGGCTAGTTGTAGGTAATAGATACGTTTATTTTTGCTCGCACTTGGCCCGTTTTTGTAATACTATCACGAAGGTAATAAAATAAATGCGAATGTTAAGTAAAGGTCATGCCCTATGCTAAACCTGCTTTGTGGTGATTTTGTGTTTGTTGAAACCTTTTGTTAAATGCTAATTACAGTACATAATTTGAAGTCTTTGAAACGTATGATTGCAATAAATTAATAGGCTCATTAGCTAATTGGATTACGTCTATTCTGTGATATTGGTTTTGAAAGGACCTGCTTTTGCAAATAAAATATTAAGATATGAATATTATTTATACATTTTACAATAAGAAAGAACATGAATTGTAGTAGTACCTGATATTAAACTTAAACTCAATATTAATATATACTATATTAATCTACGTCTGATACCTGGTAGTAGAACGTAGAATATAATAGCGTATTGTTTTTTTCAAGTTATTGGCAAACAGGCTTTCTTTACTACTGTAAAGAGAAACTTACAATTCTACTAATAAAGAGAGGAAGATATTGTATGTCATCAAATTCATAAAAGTAGGCCCTTTTATTTGGTTGCAGTATTTATTAAGGTGCGATGTTTTCAGCCAACTTCAACTGACGAAATATTTTGTCCATTTGAATAATTATACGATTATTTACATTGTACAGTCGACAGCACATAAAGTTACCACAACCTGTCAAATTTCTGCTATAGATTTTCAACCTTATCACAATAGTGGTAGGTTACTGTTTGATTGGTAAAATTTGACAGATTCGCCTTGACCTGCTGTTGTCTGTACTTAGAATCAAGTATTCTTTTGTATGTTTTTGTTTTTTATGACTTCATAGAAATTCTTCAATGCAAAGGAAATAAACACAATTAAACAGAACCTATTTAAAAAACCGGCCACGTGCGAGTTGGACTCGCGCACGAAAGGTTCCGTACCATAATTATCTATGAAAAATGAACGTATCTATTACCTACAACTAGCCAAAATACAAACATTTTTCGGGCCGCAAAAAATAACCTTGTTTTTCATACAAATGTATGAATAACAGAGTACGTAAGTAAGTAATTAAGTGAATAACAACGGAAATACATCATTTGTGAAAATTTTAGGTTTCTAGCTATCACGGCTTATGAGATACATCCTGGAGACAGACAGACAACGAAGTCTTAGTAATAGGGTCCCGTTTTACTCTTTGGGTACGGAACCTTAAAAAAGGAAATCTAAGTATCTAATAAACGTCAAGTACAAATATATTCAGGCAGCCTGAAATTCCTCTTCCAAACTGATGAATAGAATTCAAATCACGTTTATTCAAATATAAATATAAATATGAATATGAATATGAATATGAATATGAATATGAATATGAATATGAATATGAATATGAATATGAATATGAATATGAATATGAATATGAATATGAATATTATAATATGAATATGAATATAAATATGAATAATTCATATTCATATTCATATTCATATTCATATTTTGAATATGAATATGAATATGAATATGAATATGAATATGAATATGAATATGAATATGAATATGAATATGAATATGAATATGAATATGAATATGAATATGAATATGAATATGAATATGAATATGAATATGAATATGAATATGAATATGAATATGAATATGAATATGAATATGAATATGAATATGAATATGAATATGAATATGAATATGAATATGAATATGAATATGAATATGAATATGAATATGAATATGAATATGAATATGAATATGAATATGAATATGAATATGAATATGAATATGAATATGAATATGAATATGAATATGAATATGAATATGAATATGAATATGAATATGAATATGAATATGAATATGAATATGAATATGAATATGAATATGAATATGAATATGAATATGAATATGAATATGAATATGAATATGAATATGAATATGAATATGAATATGAATATGAATATGAATATGAATATGAATATGAATATGAATATGAATATGAATATGAATATGAATATGAATATGAATATGAATATGAATATGAATATGAATATGAATATGAATATGAATATGAATATGAATATGAATATGAATATGAATATGAATATGAATATGAATATGAATATGAATATGAATATGAATATGAATATGAATATGAATATGAATATGAATATGAATATGAATATGAATATGAATATGAATATGAATATGAATATGAATATGAATATGAATATGAATATGAATATGAATATGAATATGAATATGAATATGAATATGAATATGAATATGAATATGAATATGAATATGAATATGAATATGAATATGAATATGAATATGAATATGAATATGAATATGAATATGAATATGAATATGAATATGAATATGAATATGAATATGAATATGAATATGAATATGAATATGAATATGAATATGAATATGAATATGAATATGAATATGAATATGAATATGAATATGAATATGAATATGAATATGAATATGAATATGAATATGAATATGANCCCCTGTAATTTCTAAACTACCAAAGTGAAAAATCTGAAAAAAATATATGTTATAGATCTCAATAAAAACTACTAACCAAAATTGGTTTGAACAAGATACAGTTAGTGGTTTTTGAGATATAGCTCTTTTTCAGTAACCGCAAATTATAACTTTGTTATTCATATATTTGTGTTTTGGCTAATTGTAGGTAATAAGTACGTTTATTTTTCATAGATATTGGAACGGAACCCTTCGTGTGCGAGTCCGACTCGCACTTGGCCGGTTTTTTTAAATAGGTTCTGTTTAATTGTGTTTATTTCCTTTGCATTGAAGAAATTCTATGAAGTCATAAAAAACAAAAACATACAAAAGAATACTTGATTCTAAGTACAGACAACAGCAGGTCAAGGCGAATCTGTCAAATTTTCCAATTAGCTAATTAAAAATCCAATTAGCTAATTATAATATTTAGGTTTAGCATAGGGCACGACCTTTACTTAACATTCGCATTTATTTTATTACCTTCGTGATAGTATTACAAAAACGGGCCAAGTGCGAGCAAAAATAAACGTATCTATTACCTACAACTAGCCAAAACAATCATTTTTGGGCAGCAAAAATAACTTTGTTTTTCGTACAAATGTTATGAAAAATAAAGTTATAATTTGCGGTTTCACACGTTTATTGTATGGGGACCCCATAATATATATTTTTAAAATTTTTAGTATTTGTTGTTGTGGCGACAACGAAAATACATCATTTGTGAAAATTTCAGCTTTTTAGCTATCGCGTTTTATCAAATATAGCCTGGAGACAGAAAGGGAGACAGAGAGACAGACCGACAGACAGACAACGAAGTCTTAGTAATAATGTCCCATTTTACCCTTTGGGTACGGAACCCTAAAAATATGCAAATTATCATCTGCCATTAGTGCAGTTAAGTACTAAGTCATTACGCTTCAAGTATTTCAAGTTCAAAAATATTCAGAACCAAGTTGCTGGAAGTCAGATATTTCGGAAAATAAGTTTCTTGTTCACTGTGATAATATTATTTTAGTCTAATATATAGATTTTGATGAAATAATAATCAAAAAATGATTTGGTTAATACCTATTCATTTTAAAATACCTATCCAACAATATATCACACGTCAGGGTTGGAATGAAAAAAAAAACACTCCCCACTTTACGTGTAGGGGATAATAAAACATTTTTTTTCCACTTTTTATTTTGGCATTTTGTCGGCGTGGTGGTACCAAATTTCAGCTTTCTAGCGGTCACTGCTAACAGTCACTGAGATTATCAGCGGACGGACGGACAGACAGACATGGCGAAACTATAAGGGTTCCTAGTTTACTACGGAACCCTAAAAATGACTAGAGAATATAAGGCGCATTTTTTTTACATCATTAGTAGCCTATGTAGTATA
Source organism: Heliothis virescens (assembly GCA_002382865.2). Taxonomy (NCBI): domain Eukaryota; kingdom Metazoa; phylum Arthropoda; class Insecta; order Lepidoptera; family Noctuidae; genus Heliothis; species Heliothis virescens. Next base: position 13,745,672 of record NWSH02000050.1, read on the forward strand.
TTTCTGGAGAATTTACTTCCCTAAGGTGTACTATGGTGCAGGTCACCTGATATCAAAATCAAAATGCATTTATTCAAAGTTAGCTGAAAACAGCACTCTTCGAACGTCAAAATTACATGACACAGCCCCAAAAACGCCCGCCTTTCACCACTTCCTATGTGTTTTTGCTGGGAAGAAGAAGTGGCGCAACAAACTCCCCAGCAACACATATCTGTCTGTTAGATTGGAAGAATCTTATAAAAAGTTTAATTATTATAATATACTTGATAAATAGCAAACATGTCATTATACAAAGTCAATTATGGTACAATACCCAGTAAAAAGCTTTCAAGCACATATTGGCTAGCTCACACTCCTATATACCTAGCTATATCTATGTACTCAAGCAGTGAGCAACTTCTTAATAGTTTAAAACGGAACCCTTATAATATTCGTCATGTCTGTCTATCTGTCTATCCGTGTAATGCACTTTATTCCGAAATTATTAGGACTACATAATTCAAACTCGGTAGGCACGTGTATTATATTGACCGCTTTACGATTTTTATACAAAAAAAAAACATCAAACCTATTCTTGTGGGGTGTCTATACCTATAGATAGGTCTTTAAAAATTACTGAGGTTTCTAAATCCATTTTTTCTCAAAGTTAATCATTTCACAGTAATACACTTTCAAAGTGCTAAAATGTATGTCCCCACCCCCTGTAACTTTTAAACTACCAAAACGAAAAGTCTAAAAAACATTACTCTCTTTTCTGTGGCAGTCCGATAAAAAAATATATGTTATAAATCTTAATAAAACTATCAACCACAATTGGTTTGAACAAGATACAGTCAGTGGTTTTTGAGATATAGCATTTTCTCAGTAACTGCAAATTTAACTTTGTTATTCACATATTTGTATGAAAAACGAAGTATTTTTTTTTTGACGAGAAAAGTTTGTGTTTTGGCTGATTGCAGGTAATAAGTACGTTTATGTTTCATAGATAATGGAACGGAACCCTTAGTGTGCGAGTCCGACTCGCACTTGGCTGGTTTTTATGTTAATGTCAATAAACCGTTACAGACAGGTCATTAGGCATTTAAATCTAAATTGTAAATTCTATGATGCTTAAACCGCATTCAAAAGCCACAAAGCTTTCAAGTTTTTTCATCTTAATGGTCGTAAGCTGTAGATTCTTTTCTTATGTCGAAACGGCTTATTTATTCCAATGTACCTACGTAAGTCTATAATGCTCTTTGCTTGGTTATTGCTAATAATAGGTTATATTCGTATATAATATATTCGTTTATATTATATCTATGTGTACTAATACAATAAAGAGAAAATATTTTGTTTCTTTGTAAAAACTCCGAAACTACAGAACCGATTTCAAAAATTGTTGCACTTTTGGGAATTTACACTATCGCCGGGTAACAGAGGCTATATTTTATCCGGATAAAGAAATTAGTTTCTACGTGACACGTGTGAAACTGAGAATAAACAGCTATTTATAATACACTTGCTTCTGCCAGCGGTTTCACCCGCGTCCCGTGGGAACTATTCTTCGCACCCGAATAAAAAGTAGCCTATAGCCTTTCTCGATAAATGGGCTATCTAACACTGAAATAATTTCATCAAAAAGGACCAGTAATTCCTCAGATTAGCGCGTTCAAACAAACAAACTCTTCAGCTTTATAATATTAATATAGATTAAGATAATTGCATTCATGGCATACAGAGGTTTGGCTAATATCACGTAACATTGGCCCTTAGCAAAATAGAAGAAAAAATTAAATGTTCGACTTTTTACCGGGTTCCGTACCCAAAGGGTAAAATGGGACCCTATTACTAAGACTTCGTTGTCTGTCTGTCTGTCTCCAAGCGATATCATACAGCTTGGAGACAGACAGACAGACAATAGCGGTTTATGAGATACAAGCTGTATCTCATAAACCGTGATAGCTAGAATGCTGAAATTTTCACAAATGATGTATTTCCGTTGCCGCTATAACAAAAAATACCAAAAATTAAAAAAAAGTAAAATATTAAGGGTTTCTCACGTTTATTGTATGGGGCCCCCCATACAATAAACCTGTGAAACCGCAAATTATAACTTTGTTATTCATATATCTGTATGAAAAACAAAGTTCTAATTTGCGGTTTATAAAAATGTTTGTATTTTGCATAGTTGTAGATAATAAAAGATACGTTAATTTTTCATAGATAATGGTACGGAACCCTTCATGCGCGAGTCCGACTCGCACTTGGCCGGTTTTTATTTTATATGACCCGCATTTTAATGGCTTCGAAGAAATGATACCAATCACATTGAACACACTACAATTTTCATTTTTTTTTTTCATAAAATAGGGACTTAGTACCCTTAGTAGTACTTATTTATCTATTTCTGTGTCTCCCTTTCTACTTCGTAGTTGGCGTAATGTTAAACTTAATAATTTTGTTTTCATATATACTGTTAGCTGTGAAGTTACCTCTCATAAATAAATAAGCAATACAATTACCACAAAATACAAGAAATAAAAGGCGTGAATGACTATTTTGCGTCCTATGTTCAATTTATTCCTGCAACCAGATGGCTGATAGTTATTGGCTTGTTTCCAAAGTTGAATTTATGTAACTGTTACGGTAAATATAAGCAATCGGTAATTATCTATAATTACCGGTAATTATAGATAATTACCAACGCACATGGTAAATGTAGTTAATTATTCACAATTACCGGTAATTATATAAAACTCCCGCCCGACCGTGGTAAATGTTGAGAGAATACTCTCGTTAAGGATTGAAATCTAGGTGGTTTTTATAGTAAGACCCAATATGTCCTAAATCCGTTTGTCATAAATATAACATTCAATAATAGACGTAAGACATAAAACCGTTTTCAATAAAAGTCCTAAATTTAAGTTGATTCTGAACTTGTTAGGGGTAGGGCAGACAAGACTACGTGGAGTCGAATTTACAGCAATTCGTTTCTGTCATTAAAACCTAACTTTCAGCTAATATTTAGGACTTTTTTTCACCATAAATAAACTTTCGGATA
>NWSH02000050.1:13753966-13778085 GCA_002382865.2 Heliothis virescens
GCATTATTGAACACAATACTTAGGGCATTTGAATTTATATTTATTTCATTTGAACTGTTTTTATTTTAGATTCCGATGTTTGATTTCGTTATTGACTACATCTACCAAAGGGGTGCGGTAATTTTATATAATTGCCGGTAAATGTGATTAATTTGAAAGTTTTTATCACCTTTACCACGAGCACATGTATTTATGCATAGTTCCCGGTAATTATACATAATTACCGCAATATTCACATTTACCGTGACATAACCACTATCGCTCTAACTATAATTTTAACAATCGATATCACTCGTGCTAGCTTGCGAATCGTTTTATTTATTTATATAAAAAACAACGTGAACGGTAAACTTGTTTTATGGTAAAACCGAACAACAACAGTCTAAATATCATCAAATAATCATTTAGTTTCAAATTAAAGTTTGCTGAATTAGTACGATTATGTTGAATTGAATGCATAAGTGGCTTGTCTACACCAAGACAACTAAATCGATTCAAATGTTCAGGTAATTCAGGCCTGAGCCAGGCCATAGATTTTTTATCCGGATGCAGGTAAAAGCTAGTATAACAAAACAAAGTAGAACTGATTTATATAATCTATGTAATTAGGATGGATGTAAGCGAACCGATACGAATATTTCTGGTACAGACAACAGCAGATCAACGTATACGAATCTGTCAAATTTTAACAATCAAACATTTACCTACCTCCATTGTGATAAGGTTGAAAATCTATTGCAGAAATTTGACAGATTGTAGTAACTTGATGTGCTGTCGTCTGTACATTTTTCAAAGCAATTTAATCTTGTAATTATTCTGCTTACTGGTCAAATCTAAGGGTCAAACCCAAAAAAGAAGTTCTGTACACAGTTTCTGAAAGTCATCCCTTTTATCGTAATGTAGTTTTCTGGTATTCGAATGCTTTGAATTTATACCTCTTTTGGCTGAGTGAGCTATTTCATGATCAAAATCAATGACTGGGCAAATTATTACATTTCTGTCACGTTAAACATCGCGGTTACGCGGACAGATGAGCAGTCTTTTGGAATATTTTTGATTGAAGTTCTTCTGGAATCCTTTTGGAGAGAATCATTTTATATGTAATTTTCAAAAAGAATACGATACGTAATCCCAAATGTTGTATCTATACTAATATTATAAAACTGAAGAGTTTGTTTGTTTAGACGCACTAATCTCAGGAATTACTGGTCGGATTTATAAAATTCAGTGTTAGATAGCCCATTTATCTAGGAAGGCTATAAGCTTTTTATCCAGGGTCGTGGAGTAGTTTCCACGGGACGCGGGAGGAACTGCTGGCGGAAGCTAGTTTTCTATAATCTTTAAGAAAGACAGTTCAGTGCTTTCTGGTTTTTATTGAAATTAATCAAAATAATTATGCCGACTAGAATGTTCTTTATGACACCTATAATCTGGTCTATACAGAATATATTTTAAACTCTATCAATCTATGACGGGAGAAAAAAATAGGTAGACCAGGTATCTAAGCTTTGGTTTTCTTTAGGTTTTTTAAACTTAACTATTTTGTTCCAGAGCTGGATGGACTAGAAGGGGAGGATTGTGTTTAGCAGCGGTTCACACAGCACTGCTTTGGGAAGCGGCGTGCACCCCGCGCTCCCCGCGCCCGTAGTCGCGCGGCCCATCACTCAGGTAACTATCATCATGGTCCAGGGGGTGATCAGCAGGCGGCAGCCGCGGGAGCGCCACCGCCTACATCACAGGAGTCACCCCTCTTATCAGGCAAACGTGGCCGCGCACTCTGGTCATAATAAAGGCTCTCCCCACTATGGGTGGCGGGGTTGTGCGGGGCCCATGTAAGCACTGATACTAAGTTGCATCAGGTTTGGCTTGAAGCCCATCCGAATATAGTAAAGAAAATGATCATTATAAACAATTTTATTGAATCGTAAAATTGAACGAAGTAATGTATGAAGTATACATTAATTTTATAACTGTCTTAAGACGCCTGCAAAAATAGCTAAGGCAAAAGGCGTGAATGTTGCATTGCCCCGCTAGTTATAAATAGTATAAAATTAACTTAAAGTAAAAAGTAAAAAAAAAGAAGATATATTTATGTATGTAAACCTCGGGACAAGCTTTTATTATTATATATAAATTGTGTATAATGTGGAGTTGTTAGTATAATTCAAAAGGAAAATTTAGAGCATTCAAATGAAAGCTTTTTCTTAAAAAGTTTATTTTTACTTTTAATTTATTTTTTACTTTTCAGTTACTCTCAACGAGCCCTTTCATTTGATACCCATATTGTATAAGTGGATTAAATATAACTGTTCTGACATCTTGTATGATCCGCCATATTGGATTTAGAATGACGTCACCTTATCATATATTGTCATCCAAATCACAGAATAACGATGNGCATTATTGAACACAATACTTAGGGCATTTGAATTTATATTTATTTCATTTGAACTGTTTTTATTTTAGATTCCGATGTTTGATTTCGTTATTGACTACATCTACCAAAGGGGTGCGGTAATTTTATATAATTGCCGGTAAATGTGATTAATTTGAAAGTTTTTATCACCTTTACCACGAGCACATGTATTTATGCATAGTTCCCGGTAATTATACATAATTACCGCAATATTCACATTTACCGTGACATAACCACTATCGCTCTAACTATAATTTTAACAATCGATATCACTCGTGCTAGCTTGCGAATCGTTTTATTTATTTATATAAAAAACAACGTGAACGGTAAACTTGTTTTATGGTAAAACCGAACAACAACAGTCTAAATATCATCAAATAATCATTTAGTTTCAAATTAAAGTTTGCTGAATTAGTACGATTATGTTGAATTGAATGCATAAGTGGCTTGTCTACACCAAGACAACTAAATCGATTCAAATGTTCAGGTAATTCAGGCCTGAGCCAGGCCATAGATTTTTTATCCGGATGCAGGTAAAAGCTAGTATAACAAAACAAAGTAGAACTGATTTATATAATCTATGTAATTAGGATGGATGTAAGCGAACCGATACGAATATTTCTGGTACAGACAACAGCAGATCAACGTATACGAATCTGTCAAATTTTAACAATCAAACATTTACCTACCTCTATAGTGATAAGGTTGAAAATCTATTGCAGAAATTTGACAGATTGTAGTAACTTGATGTGCTGTCGTCTGTACATTTTTCAAAGCAATTTAATCTTGTAATTATTCTGCTTACTGGTCAAATCTAAGGGTCAAACCCAAAAAAGAAGTTCTGTACACAGTTTCTGAAAGTCATCCCTTTTATCGTAATGTAGTTTTCTGGTATTCGAATGCTTTGAATTTATACCTCTTTTGGCTGAGTGAGCTATTTCATGATCAAAATCAATGACTGGGCAAATTATTACATTTCTGTCACGTTAAACATCGCGGTTACGCGGACAGATGAGCAGTCTTTTGGAATATTTTTGATTGAAGTTCTTCTGGAATCCTTTTGGAGAGAATCATTTTATATGTAATTTTCAAAAAGAATACGATACGTAATCCCAAATGTTGTATCTATACTAATATTATAAAACTGAAGAGTTTGTTTGTTTAGACGCACTAATCTCAGGAATTACTGGTCGGATTTATAAAATTCAGTGTTAGATAGCCCATTTATCTAGGAAGGCTATAAGCTTTTTATCCAGGGTCGTGGAGTAGTTTCCACGGGACGCGGGAGGAACTGCTGGCGGAAGCTAGTTTTCTATAATCTTTAAGAAAGACAGTTCAGTGCTTTCTGGTTTTTATTGAAATTAATCAAAATAATTATGCCGACTAGAATGTTCTTTATGACACCTATAATCTGGTCTATACAGAATATATTTTAAACTCTATCAATCTATGACGGGAGAAAAAAATAGGTAGACCAGGTATCTAAGCTTTGGTTTTCTTTAGGTTTTTTAAACTTAACTATTTTGTTCCAGAGCTGGATGGACTAGAAGGGGAGGATTGTGTTTAGCAGCGGTTCACACAGCACTGCTTTGGGAAGCGGCGTGCACCCCGCGCTCCCCGCGCCCGTAGTCGCGCGGCCCATCACTCAGGTAACTATCATCATGGTCCAGGGGGTGATCAGCAGGCGGCAGCCGCGGGAGCGCCACCGCCTACATCACAGGAGTCACCCCTCTTATCAGGCAAACGTGGCCGCGCACTCTGGTCATAATAAAGGCTCTCCCCACTATGGGTGGCGGGGTTGTGCGGGGCCCATGTAAGCACTGATACTAAGTTGCATCAGGTTTGGCTTGAAGCCCATCCGAATATAGTAAAGAAAATGATCATTATAAACAATTTTATTGAATCGTAAAATTGAACGAAGTAATGTATGAAGTATACATTAATTTTATAACTGTCTTAAGACGCCTGCAAAAATAGCTAAGGCAAAAGGCGTGAATGTTGCATTGCCCCGCTAGTTATAAATAGTATAAAATTAACTTAAAGTAAAAAGTAAAAAAAAAGAAGATATATTTATGTATGTAAACCTCGGGACAAGCTTTTATTATTATATATAAATTGTGTATAATGTGGAGTTGTTAGTATAATTCAAAAGGAAAATTTAGAGCATTCAAATGAAAGCTTTTTCTTAAAAAGTTTATTTTTACTTTTAATTTATTTTTTACTTTTCAGTTACTCTCAACGAGCCCTTTCATTTGATACCCATATTGTATAAGTGGATTAAATATAACTGTTCTGACATCTTGTATGATCCGCCATATTGGATTTAGAATGACGTCACCTTATCATATATTGTCATCCAAATCACAGAATAACGATGTACCAGTAATGAAGCTAAGCCTTGTTGTCAAAATCATGACATAAGCACCATAAAAGCCGTAGGGTTGTCATTTGCTAGTACTGACTTAAATATCTATCAAACTTTAGTCAGTAGGTACTGACAGCACTGGTAAAGGTAAATAAATGCTCGTCAATGCGCATGCATATGTGAGTGTAACGTTACGAACTTTAGTAGGTAGCTTCCCAACTGTTCTACATATGTATATTTAAAATGTGTCCAAACAAAACGCGTCCAAAAAATCTCAGCACAAACGGTTGAATATATCTACTTCAATATTGAGTTCAAATTGCAAGTTGTATAAAAGCTTTTAAAAATATTTCTTAGCTCAGTTTGACTTGAAGATAATGCATAATCACTGAAAAATTACAGCTGCATTTTTACTGCAATGTTCTATTATATTATTCCATTATGGATTTTTATGTTGCTTTTGCTTTCTTTAGTTCCGCGCTCTGGGCTCCCTTAGTGAACTTATAATTTATTAATTGCAGAATAAGAACTGATAAAACACCATTTGATTTAAAAGCTTGTCTAATGGCGGAGCTTCAATTGAGCCGTCATTAATGCTAAGTGCACTTAAAAACGAGTCACGTTCTTACTGTTTAACTTTACTTAGTTTTCAAGAAAAATCAAATATTTTATTTGATTTTTCTTTCAAACTCAAAATATTAATTTGCTTGTTAAAGTATAACAGTTGTTCCAATGAACAATATAACTACTACTTTTTTATTTCATAGTATGATTTTTTTAATTCTTTATCTTTTCAGTACCTAAAAATCGTATCGTACGTCACTAAGATATATGCTACCATTGATGTTTGTTTTAAATATTAAATTTGAATGCCTGAATATATGATAAACATTTTAAAGCTACTTATAGGATATACGCCATATTTTTTCGTAACAACGAACTAAGTTGCATAGCTTAGAGTACTTTATATCTACTAGAAACGACATTACACTTAAAAGTTCTTAAAAGCGTACACTTTGATGCCTGAAAATCTAGTTTGTATCACGTACACATAGACGATAAGCAAAAATGTACTTGAGCTGCTACATAAAGCATTTCCAGTGATAAATCATTTTGAACCTTACACAGTGGAGAATAAAGCTCAAATTCATCTAAAGTTGACTGCAGTAGATAACTCACGAGAGACTGAATATCAATGTTGCACAACTTTAGTTGAAATTGTTCAAAGTTGGCTTCTGAAAGAAACTGATAAAGAAAATTCTTTAAATTTTTTTTTTGTTTTCCAATTTTTGCAGGAAACACAAAAATGAGTTTATATTAAATCTCAAACTTTCAAATATCTTTTGAACGCGTCCTTATAGCGGAGATATTGTGCTCCATGCTTCCGTTTACCTTCCCCCATTTCGGAATAGAAGACCGCTTTAGGTAGACTATGGTTGTCCATGCAACGGACGTGTCCACACCACCGGAGTTGCCGCTGCATTAATAGAGCCTGCATTCCATAAACATTAGAGCATCGGAATACCTCTGTATTGGGAACGTGATCCTGCTACTTAATTCTTAGGATAGACCTGACACCTTCGATGGAATGTGTCGAGCTTTTTAATATCAGACTTGTAGAGGCACCATGTCTTTGCGCCGTACATAAGCACAGGCATTACTAATGCTTGGTAAACGTCAATTTTTGTTTGTAGTTTTATGTCATGGGATCTCCAGACATGATCATTGAGGCGTCCAAAGGTTGCAGCAGCCTTTACGATGGTAGCGGTATCTCTGAAGCTTAACATGCTTCCAAGGAAGCTTTAAAGTGGGTTACTTCCTCTACCATCTACTTTTATAGCTTCCCCATCCAATCCATGTCCATGGCGTATCGGTCCACTTGACGGTTGTTTGAGGATTTGTGTCTTAGCAATGCTTATGACTAAACCAAACCTTTGGTAGGACTGATGTAGTGCAGCGATATTTTTTGCAAGTATGTCAAGTTATCGGACATAAGGCACACATCTTCAGCATAGAGTATTTTGAGGATGGAGACCTTCATCAGTTTGGATTTTGCCCTGAACCTTGAGATGTCAGAAACGCCCTTACCAGTACGGACATTAACCTGTATCTAGTCATGACAATACCCCAATGCATCTCTCATAACAGCTGAAAAATAGATGGCGAAGAGTGTAGGAGCCATAACGCAGCCCTGTTTTACCCGATTTACTATACTACTCCTCTTTCCTCAGGTCATCGAAACAGGAGAAGAAGGAAGCCAGTTCCTGTACCGCATCACGTGGGCGAGAACGGGACCGTCAAAGTCCAATGGACCAACACAACCAATTTATGAGTAGAGCCCCGTGTCAGCGTATCTGTGATATGCGAATGTGAACTTTAAATTCTGCGCACAGAGTTCAATTTGGACTGTGACGAACAGTGAGTGATGTGATGACCTTTTAGACTGCAGTGCTTTATATTTAGGGGTATAAAGTGATTTTAGTGATGAAGTGTTTTGGTCGTGACATTTAGCTGTTGAATCTTCTGAACTAGGATACCATTTTAATAATGGCAAACTCATCTATACAAATAATAATAATAAATATTATATAAAATAGTTTTTACTGAAGTGTGCGCGACATAATATCAATTTTCAAATTAGTTCGGTCCCTGTAAACTGTGAACCCGTGCGGGTTATACTCCTAACATAATATTATGTATAAAGACTATTGTTTTCATGATATAGATACGATAATAAGCTCACATTTATTATTGGTATCATATTTTGAACCAATTAATATAATGAAATCGTTAAATTGTTTCGATAACATTTCTGAATTTGATGTGTAATAGAATATTTCAATTCGTTTTTTCAAGAAAAGCCAGTAGCATATTTTGTTTTTTCACAAAACAATATGGGAAAATATATATTTTGTAAATATTGTTATTTTCTTTTCAGAAACACGTTTTGTCCATGTCCATATGTGTAATATATTCCAATGTTACCAATATATTGCTGGGGCAAAAGCAATAAATTGCTAACCTGTCACCCAATATTGACGACTAATAGATTAGAAGGCGTACACGCCAGTGTTGCTATGTGTTGTGATTAAACGTTCCATTTTATATGGCAACATTTTAACTGTTATATTAAGAACTTATATAAAAATCTTGGTATTGTAATATAAAAATGTATTTATGTAAAATAATAAAATATATATTTTTTGTAAAATTAAATGTATATTCGTAATTCAGTGTAAATAAATTCATAATTTTATTTTAAAATATACAAATATAATTTATCTGAAATTGAAATATACTTTCTGTAAACGAATATCATTAAAATAATCTTTTTATAATATGATAGTAACATTTGTGTGTCCAACTAGTTATTAATATTTATAAATATTATGCTCAATTAGCAAATATTATTATTAAAATGTAGTATGCTTTAAATGTGTTATTCCACAGTTAATCATAGGGTATATGAAATAAATGGCCGAATTTACGTGAAGGAAAAATCTTATTGTAACAAAAGCTTGATAACATCTTTCTAATTTTATCGAGCTGAAACAACGAAGATTTACGAGGTGACAAAATAGTACTCGTTGTTCGGGAGATTTTGAGGACTTTCCAATAATGACGCCGGTTACCTTTACAACGGTTTATTGCTATTTAACAATTAAACTTGACGGGGCGTGTAGTATAGAAAAATAATAATCGGTAATCGGGTGTGTGCGCTCTCGTCCGCTGTCTCGATGAAGTGGCCAAGTGGCTGGTGCCGTGGGGCGTCCCTCGCGCCCCGCTATGCCCCCGCCGTCGCCCGCGCAGGTGCCGCCTCCACTGTCGTCATCCGACCAGAATGTTCCGAACACTCGTATTTATTTATTGAAATGAAAACCCTTTATTGAGCTTAAGTAAGATTAATAAAATATACTGTTCCTATAAGTTAAGCTTATTGAATCGTGAAAGGCTAAATTTATTTTCAAGATTTTTATTTTTGTCATTCTCGCTTCTATTTTTATTTTCAGAATGATAATCTATCATTAGTGTAATTTTTTTATGAAGTGGTTATTACAGTTATACTACAAAAAGTATGCAAAATAAATTATTTAATATGCATTACATTCAATTACCGGATTAAAATAATTAATGTTCATATTGACGAGGTTTAGAACTTCAAAAGCGGGTCCAAAACCTCCAAGTCACTATAATATTTTATACTAAATTATTGATAAAAAAATATTTATTTCAATTGAAATGCGTTATTATATCTAATAATGGGTAATTTATTGGGAGGGATAAAAATAGTGTGATATGATAAATAATTGTTACACATGATAAAGATGTAAATATAAGTCATTATTTGTGTATTTATATCGACATGTAATATTATAATAAATGCTCTACTTGATGGAATTTCATCAACAATTTTTGATATTGCTAATAAATATGTAAATATTAGGATTTTTTTTTGAACACTGCAAATTGTGTTTTACCTACATTGTCATACGGTCTATTTTTGGTATTCAACTCTTATAATATTGTTCTTAGAATACTGACATTAACAATTTGAGGCATTTGCCATTTAAACATTTAAGATTTCAAGACGTTATAAATTGCTATTATCATCTGCGCAATCCATCCTAGATATTCAGATAATAATTTTATTACTGGAAAGTTGTTCAAAGACTATAAGTGTTATTATAAAAATAGTTGTGTTACATAGTAATAAATACATAAATATCTGTAATCCATTTATTATTGTCTACTATTTATTGATTTCAATCTGTTGTTTTAGAGATTGCAAGACATGATTTATTGGAGGTCAAAATTCGATTTGTAATCGTAAATCAACGCATCGATAGTGTATGGAAATCCAACGTACTGGATTATCATAATTATTTGATGTTGACGGATCTTATTTGAATTTCATAATAAAAGACGATCTATTTATACTAAGCAGTTATTATTTGGAACATTCCCACCACCTTCGTGACCAACCCTCTGCCACAGAATAAAGATGTACCAGTAATAAAGCTAAGCCTTGTTGTCTAAATGATGACGTAAGCACCATCGAAGCCGTAGGGTTGTCATTTGGTAGTACTGACTTAAATGTCTGTCAAACTAATTAAAGTTTGATGTCTGTCAAACTTTAGTTCCCAATTTGACCAAACGGTAGCTAAGGCAGTAAGCTCTAAAAGAGACAGTCAGTACTGACAGCACTGGTAAAGGTTACATTACATAAATGATTGTCTATACGCTTGCGTGTGTGAGTGTGACGTTACGAACTTTAGTAGGTAGCTTTCCAACTGTTCTACGTATATTAAAACTGCGATCAAGGTGAAAAGGAGCGATTAGTCAATGGATGGATGACTGCTGCGCTGGATTACCTTAAAATTTCAGTAACTACTCAGTTATAAAAATAGTCAATACTTTCTAATAAGTATAATACCAGGCAATAAAAAAAATACATTTATTTTAGGTATACTAAATACAAACTAGTTTTTCTCGTATTGTATGTTAATTTTTTTAACTAAAAAAAAAGACAATACAAAAATGCAAAGCAAAAACATCATCTCTGACCAACTTTTTTAATCCCATTGGTTAACAACTATTACAAAATGCAAAATATACCCATTCGTAACACACGAATGGAGGCGAGCTGGCAAACTGCTAAATTAATTCGTTAATTCCAGTTTAACACGAACCACTCACGTGGAAATGAGATGTCGGTTTAACAATCAAGGAGACAGTGGTGCAAGTGAGCAGGATTTGGCTTATAAAATCCTTTAAATACATATATTTAAATCAATACTAAAACTTTTAAGAATAAAATGTTTAAATTTAATCACAAAGTCTTTGAACTCCATGAAATGAAACATAATTAATANCTTCAGCATTGTAACTTGATCTAGATAGAACAACGTAAGTAGCCAATTGACCGAGATTTGTTGGAGTGATTAGCAAAACAAATGAACTTAGTAGTCCTATTGTAAAAAGAAAATGGACTCATTGCTTTGCGATTAGTCAAAATACACAAGTTACTGTCAGATACGAGGTTGTGTCGTTTATAACTGTTACCAAGTATTTTTCTAACATACGTAATCTTATTCAGCACTAGCTTCTGCCCGCGACTTCGTACGCGGATGCTGTTTTTTTTTTATATAATCATATTTTCTCATCGTTTAAACCTTCCCTCGATCTGTACAAACATTTTAAGACCAAAATAAGCCCGATCGGTCCAGCCGTTCTTGAGTTATGCGCTTACCAACACATTTAGCGATTAATTTTTATATTATAGATAACATTTTCTCTATTTCTAAAAAAATTAAATTAAAAATTTAAAAAACCCCCGACACAAAAACTTAATTTCCCTTTAAAAAGTAAAAAATAATAAAAAAATACGTCGCGTTGGGGGACCGCTCCTAATTATTTCTTACTTACACTTAATGACATGCCCATCTATTTAGGAGCGGTCCCCCAACGCGACGTATTTTTTTATTATTTTTTACTTTTTAAAGGGAAATTAAGTTTTTGTGTCGGGGGTTTTTTAAATTTTTAATTTAATTTTTATTTCATTCTTTTTATAGGTAGGTGGGTCGGTCGGTACAAGTAGGTATTTTAATATACAAAGCTATTTGAGACCCCATCAATAATATACTCGATATCAGTATACTTGATATTTGCCGACATTCGATTCATCTCCCCACTTTTACCCCCACAACTTTTAAACGGCTCAACCGATTTTGATCAAACATGTCTAAGAACACTCGCCCGTAAGTAACCTTTAATACAAAAAAAACTAAATTGAAATCACTGCATCCGTTCAGGAGTTATGATGCCACAGACAGACTGACAGACAGACAGACAGACAGACAGACAGACAGACACGTCAAACTTATAACACCCCTCTTTTTTCGTCGGGGGTTAAAAATGACAATAGTTGTCGCTAACCAATGCCAAGTTCTGCCAACCTGTACAAAAGATTTGGTGGCACTTTAAGTAACATTTGCACTGATCCATCAATCATACGATTAAACACATTTCAACGTCCGTTGATGGATGACCATCTTGTCATGACTAGTTCCTGCGTATTTCGGAAGGCAACTTAAAATGGATCCCAGCTATGATTAGAACATCTTTGGTAGTAATTATGGCAAATCATCAGCCAGAAAGTCTGATAGCCAATCTTACCAAGAGTTATGTGTGGCCCAGGAAACTGGGTTGAAGAGGTTAGATAGGCAGTCACTTCGTGTAAAACCTCACACTTAGATGAAACAGTTAATTTTTAGGTGTTCCTCCCAAAGGGTAAAACGGGACCCTATTACTAAGACTTCGTTGTCTGTCTGTCTGTCTGTCTCCAGGCTGTATCTCATTAACCGTGATAGCGTGAATGCTGAAATTTTCACAAATGATGTATATCGGTTGCCGCTATAACAACAAATACTAAAAAGTAAAAAGAAAAAATGATTAAGGCTGTTGATTTATATTAGTTAACTAGCTTCTGCCAGCGACTTCGTTCGCGGACCATGTCGCTTATGCCAGCGACAACGGGCCGTCATAATCAAATATCTGAAACGTCTGATGTCGAATTCTAAGAGCCCGGAGAAACAACGGGATGCGCGAAGGCAGACTTTCGTAAAATCCGTTCTTAGATAATGTCTACACCCTATAACGGACCTATCTGCTAAATTTCATGTCTCTCACTTAAAAAACATAGGACTTCGATACACACTATCTACCCCCGTTTTACACCCCTAGGGGCAGATTTTCGTAAAATCCGTTCTTAGATAATGTCTACACACTATAACGGACCTATCTGCTAAATTTCATGTCTCTTACTTCAAAAACATAGGACTTCGATACAAACTATCAACCCCCGTTTACACCCCCAGGGGCAGATTTTCGTAACATCCGTTCTTAGATAATGTCTACACCCTATAACGGACCTATCTGCTAAATTTCATGTCTCTTACTTCAAAAATCATTGAACTTCCATACAAATTACCAAACCCCTTTTTAGGGTTCCGTAGTAAACTAGGAACCCTTATAGTTTCACCATGTCTGTCTGTCCGTCCGTCTGTCCGTCCGCGGATAATTTAAGAGACTGTTAGCGCTAGAAAGCTGAAATTTGGTACCAATATGTAAATCAACCAGGGAGGCACCCTACTCCCCTACACGTAAAGTGGGCGTGTTTTTTTTTTCATTTCAACCCTAACGTGTGATATATCGTTGGATAGGTATTTTAAAATGAATAGGAGTTTACTGAAATCATTTTTTGATTATTTTTATACTTTCGGAAATAATTGCTCCAAAAGCCAAAAAATAGGCGTCCCCCCCCCTCTTACTTTTTAACCGCAAGTTTAGAAAATATGAAAAAAATCTCAAAAGTAGAACTCTACATATAGTCCGGTCAAAATAGACATTGAAGGTTACAATCAATTTGTATAGATAATTTAATAATAAATAATTTTGTCTCACCTATTTTTATTATAAAACTTACCGTTTAACTGGAAAACTCAAAAAAACGATTTTTGCAATCTTTGACCTTGAATAACTTTTTTTCCACACTTCGGATTGATGTGGATAATTGACAACTTGTGTATAATAGGGATCCCAACATTCATGCCAATTTTTAGCAAGGTGCGAATTAATGTAACCTTAGCCCTATTTTTGATGCTAACTTGACCGGACTAATAAACTTTCGAGGAAAATTATTTTGAACGTGGTACAGACAGCAGTCTTTGAGATATAGCAATTTTTTGGAAACCGCAAATTATAACTTTGTTATTCATATATTTGTATGAAAAACAAAGTTATTTTTTGTTGCCGAAAAATATTTGTATTTTGGCTAGTTGTAGGTAATAGATGCGTTTAGTTTTCATAGAAAATGGTACGGAACCCTTCGTGCGCGAGTCCGACTCGCACTTGTTTACCCCTTAGGATGGAATTTCAAAAAATCGTTTCTTAGAATATTTTTACACCCTATAAGGAACCTACCTACCAAATTTCAAGTTGGTAGGTGTTATAGTTTCTGAGATTTCAGTCATTAATCAGTGAGCTTTCATATTACCGCGGTTTTGCTCGCGTCCCGTGGGAACGACTTGCCGTACGCGGATAAAATATAGCCTATGTTACCCGCCGATAGTGTAGCTTCCCAACAGTGAAAGAATTTTTCAAATCGGTTCAGCCGTTTTTAATTCCATCGCGAACAGACAAACAGACAAACAGACTAACAGACAAACCGACAAACAGACAAAAATTTAAAAAACGATTGTTTTGGCTTCAGTAGCATACAAATAATGCATAACAGTATTTTTTTCGAAAAAATATTCAATGTAAAGACACAGCTCTGTCTACAATTTTATTATATGTATAGATATGTATAGATTGCAAAATTGTAGACTAGTAGCGCCATCTATTAGAAATAATGTGCAACCTAAGTAACTCACACTTGACCAGTCGTTGTCGCGTATAGAGTTACGCTCATAGATTTATGAAAGAAAGTTATGTCTGATGCTATTTTATGTAATACTCGCTGCCACTAAAACCTTACACCATACAGCGCATCTTTTGTAATTAGACCGTGAAATAATTCTTACGTATTTACTTAAGAAACAACTGAGTATTAGTACCCGCGTAAAGGTCTATCTATAAACCAAATTAATCTTGCTCATCATTGCCCAGTAGTAGATTAGCTAATCGTACAATATTTTACTATTCATATTTGTCATTTTGCCGCAGTTTTTATCGCTTCCCTAGAGAATCTTTTCTCAGCTTCAGGTATAAAACGAGCCGGAAAATGAGACAGTATATTGCTATATATATCTCTCTTAAGGTAGTATATAGCTATATATGTATATAGTATATAGCTCTATAAGAGCTCGTGGCTAAGTCAAAGCCGCGCGGATCGATGAAGAGCTCGTGGCTAAGTCAAAGCCGCGCGGATCGATCGATCATAAGGTTAAGCAACGCTTGGCGCGGTCGGTTCCGTGGATGGGTGACCATCCTGTCATAACGAGTTCTTCCCCGTGTTTTCGGAAGGCACGATAAACAGTGGGCTGTCATTTGAACATCTTTGGCAGTCGTTACGGGTAGTCAGAAGCCAGAAAATCTGACAACCAGTCTTACCTGCATATAAAGCCTGCATATAAAGTAGGCTGGGCTAGACTATAATTGCACATACACTTATATAATCATTCAAATACATACATAAAAATCACTCACCCTACAAAACACACCCCAACACTGTATTAAACCCGCACACAACTTCTAACGACAAACAAATACAATAAAATAATTACAGATAATAACAAATACCAACAGGTTAAACAACTGAATCATAATTATTCATAAATGAAATGGACATGAAAATGGTACTTTCTGAGGATGAGGAATACTATTCTCTCGTGATACAGTTTTAACTAGTACGAGAGGATAGGGCGAATCAATCCGATGACAGCCACTGTGAACTCTTCTCCGTTCATAATTCAGTAATGTGTCTTTTAACTGTAATTTGTTATTTTGTTAATTTTAAGTTTCATTTGTATTTTTAAGGCTGTTGTAATGTTACGCAATAAATTTTAAATTTTATTTTATTTTTTTATTATTTTATACCAAGGGGTGCCAGGTTGCCCGGGTAACTGTGTTGTGGAGGTCAGACAGGCAGTCGCTCCATGTAAAACACTGGCTCTCAGCTGCATCCGGTTAGACTGGAAGCCGACCCCAACGTAGTTGGGAAAAGGCTAGGTAGATGATGATGATGAGTATATACCTCTATTAAGGGATTTTTTCAGTCACCTTAATATCTGAAATCAAATCATTTGAAATTTTCACCCCGCTCTAGAATAGCGAAATTTATCAAAAACTGCGAAAATAATCTTTATCCAAAATAATGGGTTAGGATGAGGATGTTTGATATTTATTGTAAACTAGCCTTTGCCAGCGGTGTGGGACAAAGTCTTGTATGTAATGCTAATATATACCTAACTTATATTCCTGCCAATTTTTATTAAAATCCATTCTTAGTCTTTGCGTGTAAGGCGGCCTGTACACAGTCAATCTCAATTGTGATCCTAAAGCTCTGATCGCAATCTGGATTTCAAAATATATAGATATTTTGTAATCAGGTGCGTCAATCTACTTCGTACATTATCAATCTGTAATCCGATCATTGATTTTGGATACACGATCCAGATTGACTGTGTACAGGCCGCCTTACCAACCCACCAGTTTATATTGTACCTATTAGTAGAACAGCATTAAAGTAATCATAAAACCTACAAATAAAAATACAACAATAATCCATCAACACATATTTCAATAGAAAAAACCGGCCAAGTGCGACTCGGACTCGCGCACGAAGGGTTCCGTACCATTTTCTATGAAAACTGAACGCATCTATTACCTATAACTAGCCAAAATACAATCATTTTTCGGCAACGAAAAATAACTTTGTTTTTCATACAAATATATGAATAACAAAGTTATAATTTGCGGTTTCCAAAAAATTGCTATATCTCAAAGACTGCTGCCTGTACCACGTTCAAAATAATTTTCCTCGAAAGTTTATGTAGAGTTCTACTTTTGAGATTTTTTTCATATTTTCTAAACTTGCGGTTCAAAAGTTAGAGGGGGGGGGGACGCCTACTTTTCGGCTTTTGGAGCAATTATTTCCGAAAGTATTAACATAATCAAAAAATGATTTTAGTAAACCCCTATTCATTTTAAAATACCTATCCAACGATATATCACACGTTAGGGTTAAAATGAAA
The DNA here is from genome assembly GCA_002382865.2 of Heliothis virescens. Taxonomy (NCBI): domain Eukaryota; kingdom Metazoa; phylum Arthropoda; class Insecta; order Lepidoptera; family Noctuidae; genus Heliothis; species Heliothis virescens. Next base: position 13,770,504 of record NWSH02000050.1, read on the forward strand.
AAAAAAATCACGCCCCACTTTACGTGTACCCTAATAAAACAATTTTTTCCACTTTTTATTTTTGCACTTTGTCGGCGTGGTTGATTTACATATTGTTACCACATTTCAGCTTTCTAGCGCTAACAGTCTCTGAGATTATCCGCGGACGGACGGACAGACGGACGGACAGACAGACATGGCGAAACTATAAGGGTTCCTAGTTTACTACGGAACCCTAAAAAGTGTTTTTTACAATTATATCGGTTTCCTAGTACCATATAAATACAAGTAAAGCAGAAAAAGCAACTCAGTGTAAACTGACAGTAGTAGAAAGTCTAACTAAAAACAGAACACAGTACCGTCGCAATGGATTATTTTCAAAAATTTCAACATATTTTTAAATTCTTTGAACCTCTAAAATCAGTGAAAACTGTAATGTTTGTTCGTGTATTTGGAGGATTTTACCATAAAATGAGTTCAAATAAAATAATTTCTTCTATCACAGCGTTATACTGTTTGGCCATCTCAATATTCTTACCGTTGAATTTAATCAGTATCCCTTATTTTTATTCTCCATTCAACTTGTTAAAAAATGTTTTAAGTCTCATTATATATTATCTGTCTGTTTTTATATGCTTGGTGACTGATTCGGGTTATTTTCAAAATTACCTAAATGAATTAAAAAAAATTGATCATCTGTTAGGAGTAAGGTCAGATTTTAAAGTTCCGATATCTAGTTTTTTGCTCCTAGGAATAATAAGTAGTTTGATAGGAATAGATATTCTATTCGCAGCACATGAAAAGGTCAATTTGTTCAAACTATTTAACATCTCAGTATTGGTCCTAGCTTGTGCAATAGTAAATTATACTACTATAATGGCACTAGAATTATTGTTCTATAGGGTAAGGGTGTTCAAGAAATTTCTAGAAATTACTTTGAAGCGCGAATTTAGGTCACATGATGAAGAAACGAGGATCAGTGCTCTGAGGAATTGTATGGTTCTTTATCAGAAAATTCTAGATACTGTTAACGAGAATAATCAGCCAATGAAAATTTTGGTAAGTGTAATATTTTTTTTATCTATCTATATCTATACATCTTCTATCTATCTTCTATACATCTATACATATAATAAAATCGTAAGCAGAGCTGTGTCTTTACACTGAATATTTTTTCGAAAAAATAAGTGTTATGCATTATTTTTTTGCTACTGAAGCCAAAACAATTGTTTTTAAAATTTTTGTCTGTTTGTCGGTTTGTCTGTTCGCGATGCAATCAAAAACGGCTGAACCGGTTTGAAAAATTCTTTCACTGTTGGAAAGCTACACTATCCCCGGGTAACATAGGCTATATTTTATCCGGATGCGGCAAGTCGTTCCCACGGGACGCGAGTAAAACCGCGGTAATATGAAAGCTCACTGATTACTAATGAAATCTCGGAAACTATACACCTACCAATTTGAAATTTGGCAGGTAGGTTCCTTATAGGGTGTAAAAATACACTAAGAAACGATTTTTGTGGATTTGGTTGTTTGTATGGAAGTCCAATGATTTTAGGAAATACTAATGTGGAGCTCCAAAAGCCCAGGTACACTACTTTTAACATATAGGAACGACATTTTAGTAAAAGTTGTTTGACTTACAATCTGAAACGTCTCGAATAGTCACACGCAACCCGTTATTTCCCGGGCTCCTAGAATTCCACATCAGACGTTCCAGATCTTTGATTTTGACGACCGATTGTCGCCGGCATAAGCGACATGGTCCGCGTCCGAAGTCGCGGGCAGAAGCTAGTATTTAATAAAAGCGAAAGTTTTTGATCAAAATGTTATCTGAAACTTTGGTTAAAAATAGTCTCTGAAGGGGTTTTTCCACAGTTCTTTGAAACAATACCATATCGATTTAATTATTTGTATCTATTCTGTCGTAGTCGTAGTATGTAGGTACTCTGAAGTTTTGAAGGTCGAATCGTTAATAAGTTCTAGTCCTCCGGTATTACCGAAATAGTATCAAGTTTCATCGATCAATATAGCTCAATGCGAAATTAATCTATTATATAAAAATAAGTCGGGTTTTCCTATCTGACGCTGTAACTCCAGAACGCACAAACCGATTTCCACGGTTTTATATTCGTTGGAAAAGTCTCGGGCTCCGTGAGGTTTATAGCAAAGAAAATTCAGTAAAAAAATCAAGAGAAAACCAGGAAAACGGAAAATAATTTTTAACATACAGCGCCATCTGGTGGCGAAACGGAGTTCGCCGGGTTTGCTAGTTCTTACGTAAAAAATTAAGGTAATAATAGCTGTATCACGCGATTCCATCCAAGGTCTCGAGAGAATTCCCATAACCGAATAAGAACTAGCCTAGTATGTCGTTTCTTAGGCTCTGTATACCATACATTCAAATTAGTAGGTATGGCATGAAAACCGAATAAACAGAAACAATAACTTAACGTAAGTGTTGAGCCTTGTCTTCAGGGCTTCAGAAATAAAAAATAAAAATTATTTCTCCTCGTTTTTCGTACAGCCTCGTTGGTCTAGTTGTCGCATAGCTGACTGTTGTGCACGAGGTCTCGGGTTCAATTCCCGGGTCGGGCCGAAATCGCTTTGTAGGGCTTAGAAACTTGCAGTCCGGAGTTGAATACACTCGTGCATCGGAGAGCACGTTAATGTCGGTCTTGCGCCTGATCTCTCTCCAGTCGTGTAGGATTGCCGTCCCATTGGATTATGAGAGTGAGGGAATAGGGACTGCGCAAATGCTTGTGCACTATACTAAGTCCTTCGCAACTGGCTGATTTCCTTATATGAGAACAGCCTCCGTGGCCGACAATCGGCTAGGACGCCATCATCATCATGTTTTCTCCTCGACCGGCGACGACCACCCCAGTCACACTTTAATTCACACTTCACACAACAACTCCCTAACGATCACTTTACTATAAACTAATTAACCACTGAATTTCTTCTGGAATCTTGATGGACATAATATGTAGCACGCTGACCTTGTTGGACGGCGGAAAATCTTAACACCGCGATGCATCAATATTCCAAAACTGCACAGCTCCATCTATGACCCAAATGTCGAACTAAGCAACCTCTATTTTCAAATATTCAAACTGAAGTCATCAATTTGTATCAACAAACTAATTATTCATTATTCGTTTGATTTCAGACTTTCCTGTCGGTACAAAAATTTTTACCAGCAACTATCGTAATAATTTATGATCTCGTCACAAATGCGGTCCCAGAGGTATGTTAAAATTTTGATGTTTGAAGTTTCAGTTTTTTAGGGTTCCGTAGTAAACTAGGAACCCTTATAGTTTCGCCATGTCTGTCTGTCCGTCCGTCTGTCCGTCCGTCCGCGGATAATCTCAGAGACTGTTAGCGCTAGAAAGCTGAAATGTGGTCCAAATATGTAAATCAACCACGCCGACAAAGTGCAAAAATAAAAAGTGGAAAAAAATGTTTTATTAGGGTGCCTAGGGGCGTGATTTTTTTTTTTCATTTCAACCCTAACGTGTGATATATCGTTGGATAGGCATTTTAAAATGATTAGGGGTTTACTGAAATAATTTTTTGATTATGTTAATACTTTCGGAAATAATTGCTCCAAAAGCCGAAAAATAGGCGTCCCCCCCCTCTAAGTTTTGAACCGCAAGTTTAGAAAATATGAAAAAAATCTCAAAAGTAGAACTCTACATAAACTTTCAAACTTGCAAATTATAATTTTGTTATTCATATATTTGTATGAAAAACAAAGTTATTTTTTGTTGCCGAAAAATGTTTGTATTTTGGCTAGTTGTAGGCGTTCAGTTTTCATAGAAAATGGTACGGAACCCTTCGTGCGCGAGTCCGACTCGCATTTGGCCGGTTTTCAATAATAAACATGTCCGTTCTGAAGAGGTCAGTAGAGGTGTCTCATAATCAATATCAAGAGACTAAAGATCTTTTTTTCCTTTAATTTTTATTTATCCTTTCGAATTCTACGTATTATACTGAATTCTTAATCGACTTCATACCAGATACAATATTTTATTTTTTTATTAGCGACTGTGTGAACTACTTTATGCACTTGAATAAAAAATTGCCTTCCTAATACTATCTTACACTAGTAGTTACTTAAGTAAGCACAGTAGTACTTGGGATTAGCACGTTCAAGCAAACAGACTATTTCTTCAGCTATAAAGGTGTGGAGCTATGAGAGCAGCGAGTAAAGCTCATCATACCTCGGAGGAAAGGGAGGACCCTCAAACCGGACGGGTGTTCTGTCCGGTGGGCTACTGCCCGACAGTTGTTGTCAGGGTGTTCTATATAGGTTCAAGTTGCGCGCGAACACCGCTTGCGCGATGCAGGATGGTTCGTCCTCCGATATATAGGTAGCGGTGTAGGTAGTGGTACCGTTACATAGGTAATATAAAGAAAAGTCTTTAAGAAAATATTTTTCCTACGTATTTAAAATTCTACCATCTTTCAGATTTCCTACATGATGTTCCATGAACTTTGTATGGATTTTGTGTTTTTATGTGCTCCAGCAATACTTGTAGATCTGATTTGTAGTGAGATAAGTTCCATCAAATCAATTTTCAAAAAACAACTGCTAACATGCCAAGGTAAATTTAGGTTCTATTTGACCTTTAATACACAGGTGTTTAGTAACATGCAAAGATATTGGAATCAATGCAGAAAAAATAAGCGAATGCGATAGGCCTTATTGCGTCTAGGAGCCGCGGTAACCCACAGCCCTGGCTACCAATAAATATGGTAGGTTTTAGTCAGTAAGATTCTGACATTCCCTTACACTACACCCACAGCTGGAAGGGTTATCTGATGATTGAGGGCTTGTGACGCATATTCCGCCACCATATTTTTTTTCTCAATTGTTTCTACACTTACGCACCTTTGTGTTGGAGTTAAATGATTAAACTTCCACATAAAAGAGTAATTTATTTATTTCTTCCAGATGTCAAGACCAACGAGATACTCCAAGACTGCATTATATTTATGCAAAACTGTCGCTTTGAGTACACTATATTTAGACTATTTTCTATTAACATAAAGTTTGTTAAAACCGTGATCACTATAACCATTAGTCATTCCATTGCTATGCTGCAGTTTACTCATGTATTTAACTAAGATGATAAACTTTTACTTTTACTCATACTTGATATATTCTCAGACAAAAAGTAACTAACTCTAATTAGTGATTGTGTTATTGTGAATAAAATATGCTTTAAATTACGTGTTGTACTTATCATTTGCCTAGCCTTTTCCCTACAATTTGGGGTCGGTCTTCAATATAACCAGATGTAGCTAAGTATCAATAAGTTTAAGTATCAACATGCAGCAACAGCCTGTTTGATCTCGTCACCTTTGATATGGGCAAACCGGTACTCCTTCATAAGACTGATTATGACATGCCAAAGATGTTCGAAAGAAGTTTGGATCTGCAAATCTAATGTGCCTTTACAAATTTTGTTAAAATTGTTTCTCGAATATTAGTATGCAACTTAAATACGTATTGCTTTCCAATAATCTAAATGCAAGCCTTTTTGTTAAACTTTCTAAAAGCTTAAGTTTCTAAATAACTTTCTGTACAAATAACAATATGGCGTCAAAAGTACAAAATGTGTCTGAAATATCATTGTTAAGCAAAATTTGTTTTCAAATTTAAATACTCAGCAAAGTTATGACACTGAGATAATTGTTAAGTCATTAACATTTTAGTCATGAAGGTATTCTTGATCTAATGTAAAAGTCAGATGTCATATGAATTAATATTAAGCAGACATATTGCGACTTTTGTAAATGATAGAAATGATATGCAAAATTAACCAAGATTGGGTACTAATAATAATTATACAGGTTCAATAGCAAAACAATAAAAAAAAAACAGACAAAAGTGTCCATAGAGGAGAGTTAAGAGCTTGTATATTTGCATATATTATGCAAATATGCAAATGCATAACATCCGATGTATAATGATGTCCAATCACCAACTTCCAACTCCGGGCTGCTTTGTGAAAGTTTCTAAAACCCACAAAGCGATTTCGGCCCGTCTCGGGAATCGAACCNCAATCACCAACTTCCAACTCCGGGCTGCTTTGTGAAAGTTTCTAAAACCCACAAAGCGATTTCGGCCCGTCTCGGGAATCGAACCCGAGACCTCGTGATCAGCAGTCGGCTATGCGACAACTAGACCAACGAGGCATCGGAGAGCACGTTAATGTCGGTCCTGCGCCTGATCTCTCTCCGGTCGTGTCGGATCGCCGTCCCATCGGGTTATGAGAGTGAGGGAATAGGGAGTGCACCTGTGTCTGCGCAAATGCTTGTGCACTATAATATGTTCTGCGCAGCTGGCTGATCTCCTTATATGAGAACAGCCGCCGTGGCCGATAATCGGCTAGGAGGCCATCATCAATGATGTCCAATTAAAACCTCTGTTAATGAAAAATCATTATCTTTCACGAAAGAACTTGGATGGACTTGCTGAGTTTGAATGAAACTTTCAGATAGAGTAACAGTAGGTCCTGCATGGCCGAATCAACGCGCTCACGGTGTAATATTGTTGCCCCTATAACATCAAATATTGAAAACCAGTACAAATTAAATATTTCTTGGGCTTCCACACAGCAAAAGTATTATATGGTAACGGTATGGGACCCTTCATGCGCGAGTCTGGTAGTCTACTCCGAAATGACACACTGATTGTGCGGGACCGACCGACAAACGATTGAACTTTGCATTGTTGCCCTACTACGAAAATACGCGGTTTGGCTCTCAGATTAATGAGGGCTTACGATGCAACAACTGTTAAAAATGATGTTTGGTCAGAACGCGTCGCAACCGAACCGACTAAACGATATAGAATTAATTTCGTAGTAAAAAAAATGCGAATATTCGGCCGATAGTTCGTCGTTAACACGTTCGGAGTAGACCCCCTGGCTCGTACTTAGCCCATGTCCTGCTGCTTCGCGTTTCTATTCAGATCGCTCACATAGGTTGTTATAAAGCTATAAGTATTACGAACACACAGCTTTTATTCAGATAGTAACATAAAGTCACGTGCAAACCAAGTTAAATAATAAAGCCAATTTTATGCTTAGTTACAAAATAATACAGAATGCTTAACTAAACTAATCTCCTATATTTGTAAACCGATAGTTATTATAGCGCAAATATTTGTGTAAACCAAATAGTTTGAAAACTGATTCCAGCTATTCTAATAAAGTAAAAAAAACCCGGCCAAGTGCGAGTTTGGCTCGCGCACGAAGGGTTCGGTACCATTATCCATGAAAAATGAACGTATTACCTACAACTAACCAAAATACAAACATTTATGAAAAAATTATAACTTTGTTATTCATATATTTGTATGAAAAACAAAGTTATAATATGCGGTTTCACACGTTTATTGTATGGGGACCCCCCTTAATATATATATATTTTTTTAATTTTTTGTATTTGTTGTTGTAGCGGCAATGGAAATACATAATTTGTGAAGATTTCAGCTTTCTAGCTATCATGGATTATGAGATACAGTCCGGAGACAGACAGACAGACAACGTAGTCTTAGTAATAGGGTCCCGTTTTACCCCTTGGGTAC
>NWSH02000050.1:13778185-13790777 GCA_002382865.2 Heliothis virescens
TTTTTAGAATTGACATTGTATGATAAAATAACCCAACTAATTGTTTTTTTTTACTGTCCATGTCTTACTGTCACAATAATTAATCAACCGCCATTAAATTACATAACTGCTCAATATGTTTTTCAACTGATCATAATAATATCTCGATTATTTAAATAACAGCTCAAAAAATTAGTTCCCATAATCAAACTCTTTAGCTTTATAGTATGTTTTTGTATAAATAATAACGTAGATACATTAATGCCTAATTTCACCAACATCCCTTAAGTTTACGGAATCCTTTAACAGGTTTGGGGGACTGTTAGAAGTCGGTTTCATTTTCACCAATCGTTAGGGGTCAGAATGTCGGTGAAACTACATGCTATTTAGGGGCTAGATAAGGGAGATAACATTTTTAGTAAAGGATCCCATACTTAGGTGGCAGTATAGGGGATCTTGGTGCAATTGGCCATAAGTCTTTTCTTTTATGTAGAAACCGGGGATAAAAATAATCCAGCCAGCTAAACTTTACTTTAGCCATGTAATACTGGTTATTCAAAATACTTAAAATTAAATGACAAGGGCAAATACCAATGTGTTGATTGTTATCGTTAATTAAATAAACAGTTTATTACCCAAATGTAGTTAATTATATTGCCATATAAAAACTTTATGAAATTGGGAATAATTATTATTTTAAGTGCTTGTATGTTGTTTTATTGTTATGAGAAACCTATTGTTTTATCCATTATTATTTTAAGACAAAATGTACGTTATCATGATTAAATAATGATGATAACCCTTTTATTTCGAAAATTATCTGCTGTCCATTTTTGATTCGTCTATATTCAGAGCTAGTACACCTAATTAATAAAACTATAGGTAAACATCATATTTCAATGTTTCTCACGGTTTTACCTGACACCCCTGGAAAATATTTTACGGATAAAATATAGCCTATGTCACAAAACAATAGTCTATAGTTTCTCAATTATGACAGATTTTTTCAAATCAGTTTAGTAGTTTCGAAGCCTTCAGGGTACAAACTAACACTGAAATGTTTTCTCTTTATCTTAACTTAAAATAAATCTGTAGAGAGGTAATTTCTGTACTTGAAATATATTTCTAAAATGACTATCAGGGGGTGATTAGGGATCGATACTGATGCCAAAAGTGCAATCAGTAAAATTTTTGTCTGTCTGTTTGTATAACCGTTATAGAAATAAAAACTACTCGACAAATTTTAACGAAACTTGCTACAATTATTTTTCATATTCCTGCGCTGGTTATAGTATAGTTTTCATCAGGCTACAATTAATAGGAACAAAGAAGTGAAGGGAAATGTTGGGAAAACAATAAGCGACATGATGCGGGTACGAAGTCGCTGGCAGAAGCTAGTTAGGTATATTAGTATAGACGGCCTCGTTGGTCTAGTTGTCGCATAGCCGACTGCTGAGCACGAGCTCTCGGGTTCGATTCCTGGGACGGGCCGAAATCGCTTTGTGGGTTTTAGAAACTTTCACAAAGCAGCCCGGAGTTGGAAGTTGGTGATAGATACACCCGTGCATCGGAGAGCACGTTAATGTCGGTCCTGCACCTGATCTCTCTCCGGTCGTGACGGATTGCCGTCCCATCGGGTTATGAGAGTGAGGGAATAGGGAGTGCACCTGTGTCTGCGCATATGCTTGTGCACTATAATATGTCCTGCGCAGCTGGCTGATCTCCTTATATGAGAACAGCCGCCGTGGCCGATAGTCGGCTAGGACGCCATCATCATAGATGAAGGATAAAACATAAACGATCGATATGCCTGGGTGGTCAAGTAGTCAATTAATCGCAAACGCAGTAGCTAGTATCGATACGTTATATTAAATCTACCTGAGCGCCCGTCCGTCCCTCCCCACTCTAAGACCAATAGTTATGAAAACCTCGAACGCTCGTAGTAAACAGCTACATCACTCGGACGGTGCGCTCGCGTTGAAAATGTGATCAAGTGTTGCAACAAAAAATATACCTTATTTGCACAGTGATAAAGTTTAAATCAGTGTGTTATGAATTTGAACATGGAAAATGGAAGGTAAATAGTGTTTGATAGAAATTATTCGTGTGAGGATTGCAGTGGAAATTCTTCAATTGTTTTTTAATGTATTAATTGAATTTGGTTCTGATACAAGTATGTATAAACCGTTTGATTTCGAGTATACAGTAATTAAATATTGACAGATGTATTAATCATATTAATTGATATTGCGCTTTACGTTTTTGTGTAGTTAATTATTTTCAGATGAAAAAAAATAATGTTTGGCAATATAAAAATGTATAGGCTCTCTTTTTCAATCGTAGGGATTGAAGCAAATATTAAATATTTCGTGATACAAAAGAAGAGAAAACATCCATTCAGAAAAAATGTTAATCCTTACAATAACAATAATAATTTATGTTCTAAATGTTTTCATCGCCCAAGCGACTTCAAACTATGGGATTTTATGAATTTTTCGGGACACGCGACAGCCCCGAGATATTAGCGACTGTCACTTGTTTCCAAATTATATCTTTAACCTATTCATAGTAACTTTTGTTTACAACCAAAATTGCACGTTGCTGAGTTACTGGCAACGTAATACTCGTAACTCTGGCAGCCAATTTCACAGGTCCAGATAGAGTTCTAGATCTGACAGATCATGCCGTAGAAAAGTAATCAAAATTAAAAACATTTCTATTGCACTATCTGTTAGATAGCTATCTAGAACTTTATCTGGAACCTGTGAAATAGACCGTGGGTGTTCTAAAGTTCATAATAAAAGGCAGAGCAGTAGTTTCCAGCAATATTCCTCTTGCTCATCAACAATGGTTGAATCTGACCATTTTTGGTGCACTTGACAGTTGCTGTGAGTCAGTACAAATAAGTCAGTCATCCCTTGAACACTGACACGTGTCAACTGCACAAAAGATTCGGTGGCACTATAAACTACTGTTGCTAAAAATTTACCATGAATCGGAGCTTTTGTGATTAAAATAAATCCCAAACATGACCTTTTCCAATAGCGTCACTCTTTCATTCGAAATTCCATGGATTATGGGAGAATATTTCAAACCAAGTCACGTACATATTCCACGTAGTAAAAATATTTTTATTCCTCCACGCGGAACGAATAATTGGTATTTTTCCATAAAACTTAACGTCACAACGAATGTCAATTCAAATAAAGAACATCATTGAAGATCATGACTGTTTAGTTTATATTGCCTTGATTACAATCTCTTAGTAGTTAGATAAGGTAGAAAAAATGCATAACCAGACTGTAGTACAAGAAGATAACGGTGAAAATTAAAGTCACTTAAATTAATATTAGACACCCACAAATAAATAAGTAATTTAACGCTTGATATCTATAAGTAAATAAGCTACTTAACACGTGTAGTTGTCAAAAAGAAATAAGTATTCCCACGCCACACGATGTCGGAAGACGCGAAATCAGTTTTTTCTATAATATCGATGTTTTTTCACGAAATTTTCCGTCACATCTTGTCCTTTCTAGTATCCCAATAGAAAACTAATAAAAATCTAAGAAAAATACATTAGCGGTAAATTACTACTTGGCCTTTATAGAAAGGTTCGTTAACCTGAGCGCTTCTAAAACAACCTTGTCCTTTTTTTTGGAATTGTCTACAACTATTTCCTGCGGTTACCTGTGTACTCTTTAGAGTTCAGGGTCCTGACTTCCGTAATTTTTATCTCAATCTTTCTAACTTTTTATCAGTAGAATTGTACAAAAAAACTCATTTGCGTTACTTAAATAATGCATAAAATAATAAGAAGAAATAAAGGCGAGATTCCACCGGTTTGTGACACTGAGTCGCACAATCTTTCTTCTGATCCACTCGCTCTAGCAAACAGTTAAAAAACCGGCCAAGTGCGAGTCGGACTCGCGCACCAAGGGTTCCGTTCCATTATCTATGAAAAATAAACGTACCTACTACCTACAAATAGCCAAAACACGAACATTTCTCGGCAACAAAAAATAACTTTGTTTTTCATACATACAATATATGAAAAACAAAGTTACAATTTGCGGTTACTGAAAAAGTGCTATAACTCAAAAACTACTGACTGTATTTCGATGAAACTAATTTTGGTTGATAGTTTTTATTAAGATCTGTAACATGCCTATATATATTTTTTAATTTTTCACTTTGGTAGTTTAGAAATTACAGGGGGGGACACACACATTTTAGCACTTTGAATGTGTCTTACTCTGAAATGATTTACTTTGAGAAAAAATGGTTTTAGAAACCTCAATCTCATTTTTAAAGACCTATCTATAGACACCCCACAAGTATAGGTAAGATGAAAAAAAAATTTTTTTTCATGATTCAGTTCCATGTATAGGGAGCCCCCCTCTAATATTATTATTTTTTTATTTTTGCATAAGAATCGTAAAGTGGTTAATGTAATACATCTACTTACCGAGTTTGAATTGTGTAGTCTTAACAGTTTTGGAATAAAGTGGCTGTGACATACGGACGCACGGACAGACAGACAGACATGACGAATCTATAAGGGTTCCGTTTTTTGCCATTTGGCTGCGGAACCCTAAAAATTGCAACATTTCTAAAATGTTCGTAATATTGCGACCTTTGTGCGCGAACACGTGCTAGCCCTGGTCTCGCGTTGCATTGTAGGTACACACATTTTTAGGGTTCCGTACCCAAAGGGTCTGTGGTGTCTGTCTGTCTGTCTCCAGGCTGTATCTCATTAACCGTGATAGCTAGAATGCTGAAATTTTCACAAATGATGAATATCCGTTGCCGCTATAACAACAAATACTAAAAATTAAAAAAAATATATTAAACCTGTTGATTTATAGATATTCATTAATTGCAAAATTGTATATTGGTACCGCCATCTAATAGAAATAATGTGCAACTTAAGTAACTTACACTTGACCATTCCTATTGTACTTTTTTCATAGATAATGGTACGGAACCCTTCATGCGCGAGTCCAACTCGCACTTGACCGGTTTTTTTGCTCATGAGCAATATTTATGGAATCTCAGCGTTATACGCAGTTATGTAGTTAGAAGTTAGGCTTAGAATCCCGTTAGTAAAACCTAGATATTATACTCTAGCTCAGTGGTCGGCAACGCGCGGCCCGCGGGCCGCATGCGGCCCGCGAACGTCTTACTTGCGGCCCGAGAAGGTTTTGTAAATATGTCTTAATAATATCAAAATAAATGGATAAACAAACTGCAAGCAACCATATCGTCAATACTGTGATATATTAGAGAATTTACTTGAACTAGAGAGCTTAAATCGAATACAGCGCATCAAAAAATTGGTCCGCATCGCTGTCACTCGGTCATCATCTGCCTAGCCTTTTCCCAACTATTTTGGGGTCGGCTTCCAGTCTAACCGGATGCAGCTGAGAACCAGTGTTTTACATGGAGCGACTGCCTATCTGACCTCCACAACCCAGTTACCTGGGCAATCTGGCACCCCTTGGTAAGACTGGTTGTCAGACTTTCTGGCTTCTGACTACCCGTAACGACTGCCAAAGATGTTCAAATGACAGCCGGGACCCACTGTTTATCGTGCCTTCCGAAACACGGAAGAACTCGTTATGAAAGATGGTCACCCATCCACGGACCGACCGCATCAAGCGTTGCTTAACCTTATGATCGATCGATCCGCGCGGCTTTGACTTAGCCACGAGCTCTTCTCGCTGTCACTCGGTAATGTACTCAAAAGGCTGACACCATTTTCACGTTGAATGGCAATGCTTAACCGCTGTGCGAAATGAAAACCCGCGCTTGGGTCACGCGAAGTGTCATCCAGGCGCTTAGATATTTTGTTGGCAAGAAGATGAGCACTCGGACCCCACAGTCCGAGAGTTTCAACCCCTCAAACGGCTCAAACATACAGTACAGATGCCGATGAGACTACTATATTTGCGCTGCTTGAGGTTCTCTGCTTGTGCAGCGGCAGAGCCAGCACAACACGCAATTCTGGGAAGGTGAGTTGGCGCAAGAGTGTCGACGCAGGTCGCGTCCCACACTAAAGTCCTACCCAACTTCCAAGGAAATAGCGACATGCCGTCTGGTCTCTTGCCATCGTCACGTGGAAACCCGATTGGCTCAAGTACGGCTGGAACGCCGAAGATAACAAGGATACGATGGATCACGTCGTTGATGCTCACATGCCGTAGTAAACGGCCCGCACTGCGGCTGCACGACAGGCCATGGTGACCGAGGCTGTTGACAGCTTCTCTGCAGTGGCAGCGATGAGGAGAGCAGCAAGGAGCACCCAGACGGAGGCAAACAGCGAGTCTGAAAGTGGTGTCATCAAACATGGTGCCTATGTTTGACGAAGGGAGTGCAAAGAGCCAAAGACCCGACTTCTCGTCCTAGTTCGGTCGTCGAAGGTCGTCTAAGATGGATAATAATTTATGTCCGATAATTTTATAAATTTTATCCAAAAGATTGGTGTGCTTCCATAAGTGAGATGCACATAAAACAACAGTAACATTCGGCTTCTGGGGTTAATATGACAAGTGCGGCCCGCCGCTAGGTTTTTTTGCTGCATAGTGGCCCTTGCCTGCCAAAAGGTTGCCGACCGCTGCTCTAGCTGGTTAAAGAAACTACACGGATAAAATATAGCCTATGTCACTCCGTGATTGTGTAGCTTCCCAACAGTGAAATAAAAACATGTTTGCTCTTTATTATTCATCATCTGCCTAGCCTTTTCCCAACTATTTTTGGGGTCGGCTTCCAGTCTAACCGGATGCAGCTGAGAACCAGTGTTTTACATGGAGCGACTGCCTATCTGACCTCCACAACCCAGTTACCTGGGCAACTGGCACCCCTTGGTAAGACTGGTTGTCAGACTTTCTGGCTTCTGACTACCCGTAACGACTGCCAAAGATGTTCAAATGACAGCGCGGACCCACTGTTTATCGTGCCTTCCGAAACACGGAAGAACCGTTATGAAAAGATGGCACCCATCCACGGACCGACCGCGCCAAGCGTTGCTGAACCTTATGATCGATCGATCCGCGCGGCTTTGACTTAGCCACGAGCTCTTCTCTTGCTCTTTATTATTGAGAGGTCAAAATACTCTGATAGTCGGTATAATTTTATTGCACCTTCAGAATTAAATGCGACGAAGTGGTTTGACGGGCACATCGTAAAAAGTAGGTTTTATTATTGTGATATTTTTATTTTAAAGATATAAGTTTTGTATTCAAACATCTGCAATGAACAGTTACCTATTAGAATTAAAACGTCTCACCAACATATACCTAGCAAAACTAGCTGTATTCTGCGTCTAGAACGAGACAAATTTATGTTACAGAAGAAGATAAAATACTTGTTTATTTTTTTCCTTATTCTATTTTTGTTTAATTCTATTTTAATTTTATTACCTTTATCTTGTCCACAACAAAAACCAAACACAGCTAAAATACTTACTATGTAACCGCAACTTGGGCCCCCAAGATACAGGCCTCGCCTAGTTTGGGGACCGCCGTTCCATTGAAAATATTGTTTACTATTGTAGTTACACAAATGTACCTTAGACTTATCTAATCTTAAGGCAAACAGATTTTTGTAACTGTGGATAAATAAATTTATTATTTATTATTATTTGGTTTGCAAGTATCTTAACTATTTATTTAGCATCTGACTAAAACCTATAGACATAGAAGATATGATCCATAATATTCAAATTTATAACGGCAAGGGCTTAACAAAGACTTCATATCTAGTAAGCTTTTCATCACCTATTAAGCCCTAGTGACAGTTTTCTCAAAACCTGATGGCCTCTGACGTGTAATTAATTATACCAATGACTGTTGTTTTAATATTCCGGGTCTGTACTACATGCTCCCCAAGTACGGATATACATACCTAAAAAAATTTCTATCAAATTAGAAACATTAGCTAGAATCAACACAATACATTGTAACGTCGACAAAATAACTGTGAGATCCCATTGGCTTCTATTATTAGTTTTGATTGACGATTGCGAATAGATTGTTTTAAATTATTCTCATCAGTTAGAAAATTGACTATAATGATCTCTGAATTGCTTTTTGCAGACATGACGATAGACATAGCTGATTTACAAATATGGGTCTACAATTTTGTTCTATAGGTACTTACCTACTTATCTGTTGTTAGGTAATGTTTCTTGTACATTCTTTTTGGCAAAAAGTTTTAAGATAACTGTATTTTTGGACGCAGTGGTCGCAAACGCGAATGCCGTTCACGGGATCTCAGGTTTAATATGCCTGGGTCTAGCCGAAATCTCTTTGTGGGTTTGAGTAAAATTCACAAAGCAGGCCGGAGTCTGTTTTTGGTTGGTGTTACCTACGTGCCTGGGACGGCACGTAAAGCCGGCGTTCTTTAATGCTACTCAGTAGCAGTCATTGCTTCAATTCCACGTCTCAGATCATCGGGTTGATTTTACCAATCGAACGCTAACCTACCTCCATTGTGATAAGGTTGAAAATCGAGTGCAGAAATTTGACAGATTTTGACCTACGTGCAAAACATACAAGGACATTTTTTCTTACTACAATTTAAGTGCACGCGTGTTACTACTTTCATATCAGGAAACATAACATTGTAAACTAATACATACATGTTCATAAACGAATACCTTAACAAGAGTATTAAGCTCTTTAATCCTCTACAATCTTGTACTTCAATAAGTGATAAGGTAACAAATTGTAATAAAACGAATGAAAGCAGTTAAATAATAATGGATTTCAGTCTGTTGCATACTATATATGATTGAACACAAAATGTGAATAAAATCTACCTTGGGAACATAGTAAAAAGAAAATCTAATAATGAAGAAAACAAGCCTGTATTCGCTGTCGCCTTAAAGAATAGCCTTCATAGTATTATTTTTGAGGAGAGCGATAGAACAGCCATTTTGTGATTGAAGCTAAGTTTTAACCTTTCAACAAATAGATATTGTGTACAACAAATCCGAGAAGTTTGTTCGTTTGTTTACTTGAACGAGCTAAATAATGCTCAGAAACTACTTGATCTATTTGAAAATCATGAAAGATAATCAAATAATACATCACGCTTCTATTCTAAAAGTGAAATCATCTCATATAATAACGTGAAAAATTTTAATTAAATGAAAAACCGGCCAAATGCGAGTTGGACTCGCGCACGAAGGGTTCCGTACCATTATCTAGGGGACTCCCCTTAATATATTGTTTTAAATTTTTTTGTATTTGTTGTTAAAGCGGCAACGGAAATACATCATTTGTGAAAATTTCTGCTTTCTAGCTATCACGGCTTATGAGATACAGCCTGGAGACAGACAGACAGACAACGAAGTCTTAGTAATAGGGTCCCGTTATACCCTTTGGGTACCGAACCCTAAAAATAACCTTTTATATTTCACAAAGATGATTGAAAAGCCTATAAGTGAATATTTGTTCAATAGATAAGGTTATAGTAACTTTCCTATCATGTCTATACAGATAAAATAAATTTAAAACGCCAATAACGATGAAGGTAAGTACTATTTGTATTCCAAAACCTATGTATACATCAGCACATGAACATACCACAATCTATCAAATTTTCTTCAATAGATTTTCAACTTTATTACTATAATGGAAGGTTGGTGTTTGTTTATGTATGACATCATAAATGTACAAACTACAAATACACGTATTATCAGCAGCTACACTAATCTCTTTTTTCTATTGCCTGAAGCGGAACAAGGTTAAAAAATCCGGATCCGACAATCTAATTTTCTTAGAATCTAATATTGCTTTATCACAGGAACCTTTTACTCGTACATTTACCTTTTTTCTAGATTTTTTCCTTATTGAGCAATACCTAAATAAAATATCAAGGCAGTGATTTGTTTTCATGACAGGCATATGTATGTACTGTTTTTATTCAGAAACCGATAACATGATAATTTTTAACTTCGTCATAACAAAAATATAGTACAGACGACAGCAGGTTGACTTGCCCCAGTCTGTCAAATTTTATCAATCGAATATGAGCCTACTGCTATTGTGATAAGGTTGAAAATCTATTGCAGAAGTTTGACGGTTTGTGGTAACTTGATGTGCTATTGTCTGTACATTAGCTGCTTCACCGCGGTTCCACCCGCGTCTCGCGGGAACTTTTTCCTGTACTTGAACAAAATATAGCCTGTGTTACTTGAGGATATGGTGAGTTGCGGGTTGGGTTACAAAGGTCAGACAAGCAGTCGAGTCGCTCCATGTAGAATGCTGGTTCTCAGCTGCACCCGGTTAGACGTGCAGCCGACCCCAACATAGGTGGGAAAAGGCTTTGCAGATCCTTGAGGATAGTGTGTCTATTTCTAACAGTGAAATAATTTTTCTAATCTGTTCAGTAATTTCGGAGCCTTTAGTGTACAAATAAACAAACGAAAAATCTTTCCTCTTTGTTATATTTACTAGACCAAACATCAATAGCATGTCTTGTGATGATGATGACTGAAAGAATGTACAAGTGTTTACTCCGACTGATAGTTATAAGAATGGCCTCTTATCTCACGTACGTCTGTCTGTCTAGCAAGATCTTGTTTGTTTATACATAGATTTTTTATTTGCAATGTCTTTACAAATACTTGAGTTCTGTAAAGTCTTCGACTGCACATTTTCTGCTGACGCCGCGGTCACCGCGACTCGCGCGTTTCGGCAACATCATTTTAGCTTTATATAAATACTTTACTTTATCATTGAATAGTAAGTGTGGGTTCAACAGCAACTATGTGAACTACATAAGAGGAAGGTGCATTAAACGCAACGATACTGAACAATCATGTGTGTTCCTTTCTCTCCGCACTCACCAACATCAACAACTTCCCTGTTGGGATTTACGCCCCCAACAAGTTCAGAATATCATGACCACGAAAGAAAACTATACAGAAACTACCATTTAAAAAAAAACAGATTTCCTAAGAAAATTTTAAAACATTTGTTTCTGAATATTTAATTTTATAATCGCTCGATCGACGAATGGATTTTTTTAACTCTTTTACCAAAAGAAATTTTAACTATTTGTGAGCAGCATAGGCTATATCTATTTGGTACACGAATTGCCCCAGTCTGCAAGTGACACCACGGGAAACAGCGAGTTTAAAATTACAGTATTGATTTAAGTGTGAGTAATTTATTATGCAATACAAAAACGTAATTGCAATGCTTATAAACCGTATTTTATTACAATGTTTACGTTAGGTATATGATCAGTACAATATAGTACAGACGACAGCAGGTCAACGTATACGAATCTGTCAAATTTTACCAATCGAACATCAACCTACTTCCGTTGTGATAAGGTTGAAAATCTGTTGCAGAAATTTGACAGATTGTGGTAACTTGATGTACTGTTGTCTGTACAAAGGTGATATCAAGTTATTGAAAAAACGTACGATTGAAATAGCCGTCGAATGTGTGATTCCCCGAATGCAATTCATAAATTTTTATTGATGACAAAGGTTGTGATGATGAAATATAGGCATTCGTTACTATACACCGTGTTCCTGAGGATATGCATTAATTTTGAATAATACTTCTATAGCTATTGTTAAACTTTTCGTACAAAAGAAGTAGTAAGTAGTTTAAATGGCATAGTTTTTATTTAATGGCAATTTAATTATGTTGTGCTTTAAGAAAGTCTTTATTTGTGAGATGTTGCCACTTTGTGCAGCCAAACCTATCAAAGAGGTAGGTATAAGGTTAAGAGTAATTCATATTAGATAAATTTCATCTAAGCATTAAGTTTGTATATTTTTTTTTATTGGAATTTCTAATAGCGTCCATAGTAAAAAACGGTCAATTTAATGGACTTAATAACATGACAAAGTTAATGTATAACCTCAGGAACACGGTGTATAGGTTTATCATCATCATCTGCCTAGCCTTTTCCCAACTATGTTGGGGTCGGCTTCCAGTCTAACCGGATGCAGCTGAGAACCAGTGTTTTACATGGAGGAGCTGCCTTCTGAACCTCACAATCCCAGTTACCTGGGCCACTGGCACCCCTGTAAGACTGGTTGTCAGACTTTCTGGCTTCTGACTACCCTAATGACTGCCAAAGATGTTTTCAAATGACAGCCGGGACCCCACAGTTTTATCTGCGCTTCCAAAACCGGAAGAACTCGTTATGAAAAGATGTCACCCATCACGGACCGACCGCGCCAAGCGTTGCTTAACCTTATGATCGATCGATCCGCGCGGCTTTGACTTAGCCACGAGTATAGCTTTATATTTACAAGAAATAGTTATGGTTCAAAGGGATAATATTATTTTTATTACAGTTTTACAGGTGGCAGATAAAGTTCTAGATATCTATCCGACAGATAATGGCATAGAAAAGTAGTCATATTTAAAAACATTTTCATGGCATTGAGTGTCTGAATAGCTAACTATAACTTTATCAGGAACCTACCTAAAGGTTTTTAATGTCGGCAGGAAACATTCTGGTAAAGTACAATTATTTATCTTATATGCTCATGATCTTGCTCACGTAATCTTCTTATATATAAAACCGGCCAAGTGCGAGTCGGACTCGCACACGAAGGGTTCCGTTCCATTATCTTTGT
>NWSH02000050.1:13801241-13820895 GCA_002382865.2 Heliothis virescens
ATACTAGCCGTTTTCCCGCGGTTTCACTCGCATCCCGTGGGAATTACTGCCCGTACCCGGATAAAATATAGCCTATGTCACTCGTGGATAATGTAGCTTTCGAATGGTGAAAGAATTTTTAAAATCGGTCCGGTAGTTTTTGAGCCTATTCATTACAAACAAACAAACAAAGTTTTCCTCTTTATAATATTAGTATTGATTTCAGGGTTGGCAACTGTTGTTATATGATAAGTCTTATTAGAATTAGCTTTCACCAGTAGTCTCATCTGCACTCCATGGGAACCATTACAAGCATTCGCGTAAAAAACAATTTTAGCAGTGTTTTTTTTAAACATCGAACCAATAGCTCGAAGAAAATAAACTCTTCAGTGTTATATTATTTGTACAGATTAATAGCGGCCCGCCCTCGCTTCGCTTGCTGGAAAGCTCCCGATCGGCGTTGGTTTGTACAAAACATAAACTTACTATACACTAAAACCTTCCTTCAAGAATAGGCATGACGACAGGGTAAAAAATAAGCAAATCCATTTAGTCCGTAATTTATATTATCGCAAAATATTGGACACGTATTTTTTGTTTTTAAAAATCTATCGATAATAACAAAGATAATGAGTATTAAAGTTCGGGAGTCGGGTCCTGACGTCACGCCTATGTCAAAATCGTACGTAGGCGTGACGTCACGCGCAATTTCAACGGTCTATAGCTTCGTAATTATTTGTTAAGATGAAAAACTACAAAATACGTATGCAATATTTTTTTATAATCTAAAAGACGGACTTATTAGATTTTTTTAGTCGTCATGCCTATTGTTCAATCTATTGTTGAAAACCGAATGAAAATCCGTTCAGTACTTTTCGAGTAAATCGCGAATAGACAGACATACAGACGCGGCGGGGGACTTTGTTTTATATGCCTTAGAAGTGCAATGACATAACATTATACAATCGATTTGTTAAAGCAACCAGAGTCGGCTGTCGGACCCTAAACTTTGAATATTATGGTGGGTACGAAGCAATGTCGAAATTCCTTTCAGTGAAACGGGAAATGGGAACAAACGAATGGGATTTGTAGTAGTTTTGGTCCCAGCAATTTGTGACTATGTTATGTACAGACAACAGCAGGTCAATGTATACGAATCTGTAAAATTTTACCAATTGAATATTAACCTTTTGTTATTGTTATAAGGTTGACAATCTATTGCAGAAATTTGACAGATTGTGGTAACTTGATGTGCTATTGTCTGTACTTAGTGTTAAAGGAACCGAGAGATTTTGCGCGGACTGAGGGAACTGCTTGGTATAAAAACTTTAATTTAACTTGTTACTTTATTTTATTGATTATTTTATTGAATTTATTGATGATGATGACTAGCTTCTGCCAGCGGCTTCGCCCGCTTCCCGACGGAACTGTTTCCCGTACCCGGATAAAAAGTA
This sequence comes from Heliothis virescens, assembly GCA_002382865.2. Lineage (NCBI taxonomy): Eukaryota > Metazoa > Arthropoda > Insecta > Lepidoptera > Noctuidae > Heliothis > Heliothis virescens. The sequence goes on from NWSH02000050.1 coordinate 13,802,675, forward strand.
GCCTATATGTTATTCTGATATATAAGCTATATGTCTGCCAAGTTTCATCAAAATCCGTCCAGTGAATCCTGAGATTAGCGTGTGCAAACAGACAAACATTCAAACATACAAACACACAATTTTTTTTCGAATTCTTACTCTTTTTTCATTTCTTAATAACCCTACGACTTTTTTACTGTTTTATTATATGTATAGATAGAAGATGATTGGCCTGTTTTGAGTACTATCATATCTCATAGTAAGCAACGATATGTTCAAAGATGAAGCACCCTTGCCTATTGCTTACCTATTCACTTTTGACTTGAAGACTGCCAGGCTATAATTATCTGGAAATAAAGAAAAATGCCTGGGAACAAATATGTAGTCTATTTTGTGGGAATTTTGAGTCTGTATCGCTACACACACGCGTCTGTATCGTTAGACACGCGCGTTTGCATCGCGTCTGTATCGCTACAGAAGCGCGTCAGGTATGTGCATAGGTCTACAGGCTGCGTCTGACTTGCGTGCGTATCGCATCTGTATCGCTACAAACGCGCGTCGACTGTGCGTTTAAAAAACGTGGTGTGCATAGGCCCTAACTAGGCCGCGGTTACTCTTTTGAACAATCCCGCAGTCCCGGCAGAATAGCTGCCATTCGGTCGACAGAACCACAGTTTAAATATAGAACAGTTGTGAAGCTACCTACTAACGTTCGTAACATCACACTCACACACGAATCACGAACGTCAATCGATCATAAGGTTAAGCAACGCTTGGCGCGGTCGGTCCGTCGGGTGACCATCTTGTCACGACGAGTTCTTCCGTGTTTCGGAAGGCACGATAAATTGGTGGGTCCCGGCTGTCTTTTGAACATCTTTGGCAGTCGTTACGGGTAGTCAGAAGACAGAAAGTCTGTAACTGGGTTGTGGAGGTTAGGTAACATATAGGCAGTCGCTCCATGTAAAACACTGATTCTCAGCTGCATCTGGTTAGACTGGAAGCCGACTCCAACGTAGTTGGGAAGAGGCTAGGCAGATGATGACCCGCGGTCTCATCCACGTCTTGATGGAAATACTAAATAAATAAATAATCGTTTATTACTCAATTTTGTAGGTACATAATATCTGCACCCGGATAAATAGACCTATATCCTTTTTCAGGCATTGAACTTTAAATCGGTTCAGTAGTCGGATGAAAGTCAGACATATAGAGCTACTTTCAGGCTTATAATACTACTAGCTTCCGCCAGTGGTTTTACCCGCTTCCTGAAGGAACCAAACAAACAAACTCTTCAGCTTTATAATATTAGTATACTCGCTACCTTGGCTATCACTAGTTACTTTTCATCTATATTGATAACTAGCTTCTGCCAGCGGTTTCACCCGCGCCCCGTGGGAACTACTCGGCGCACCCGGATAAAAAGTAGCCTATAGCCTTCATCGATAAATGGGCTATCTAACACTGAAAGAGTTTTTCAAATCGGACCAGTAGTTCCTGAGATTAACGCGTTCAAACAAACAAACTCTTCAGCTTTATAATATTAGTATAGATAGGTAGCCAATACTAATATTATTCTGTCAATAAGCTATATTAGGTACTACCAAGATTCGTTAATCCGTCTGGTAGTTTTTGCGTGAGAGAAAAACAAACATACCTATATACTTAATATCCTCACAAACTGCTATAAGTACATAATATAGAAACCACAGCGCATTATACCTACGACCAGGTGGTACTAATGTAGTAAGAGCGTCTAACTGTTACATTTTATTGTAACAATACCATTTTCTTTACCCCGCCCCAATAAAAGCAAACTCGTAATTGTTAGGTACTATTTTTCAAGAGCATTGACCTCTGCACATTAGATTTTGTTTACGTGTGTGTGTAGACTACTAAGACAGTTAAAACTGCAATTTAATACTGACTGCAATTAATGTGGATTTAATTTTCTATCCTTGGGCTCGACCCAGACCTATACTGATGTATAACGATGTCCATGTCAGCTGTTGTCCACTAAGGAGTTCAGCCAGTTACGCAGGACATATTATAGACCACAAGCATTTGCGAAAATACAGTTGCAATCCCTTTCTTCAGCTTAAAATATACACTTATGTGATAAAGAAGAACCAATTATTTGTTTGTTTGTACCCTAAAGGCTCCAAAACTACTGGACCCATCTAATGTCGGTGAGTAACATAGTCGGTATTTTAATATTTCCCACGGGACGCGGGTTAAACAGGTATTACATTTTAAATAGTTACCCTTAGTTATTAGTAACCTATATTAATTTCCACCTTTCATTAATATTTATTTTTGTCGTACTACTTATTACGTGTTAGTATTGTTTTCAAGGGTGGAACATAAATAGATATTTGATTGATACGATCAGAATCAATAAAAACAAATGAAACCATATAAAGTTTGTTCAATCAAAAGCTCTTACTTATATACACGTGTCCGTATAGAACCTTCAAAAATTCCATTTTATCATTGTGTTTTCAAAATGTCATCGTTTAGAAATAAAATAGAATCATTTTTCACATTTGAAGGAATTGTGCTGTATCGGTTATTTTTTGGTTATTATTTTAAGCTCAGCAATTCGAAAATATTCTGCGCATTTACAAAATTTTATTGCGTCATTTGTCGGGGATATATATCTTTATACGCATTAGTTTTAGCTCCTAAAGAGAGCATATCACATTTCTACGTTGCCTTTATGATTTTCGAAGCAGCTGTTAATGGTTGCATATCATTAACTAACAATGACGAATATGCATTGGGCCATTGGTTTCTTCCAACACTCCAACTAAAAAAAAAAACTCGTGCAACGTACTTGACGATATTCCTTATGATACTTAATTCTTTACACGCTTTGTGGGCCACCTGGGGTCAAGATTCTCTGTACAACGACTTACGCCTCCTATATTTACTACATTCATGTTACAGCGCCCGTCTAACTTTGATTTACATAGGAGAAAATTATGCACAAATAATCCGATATCTATGCAAAACCATAAAGGATCAATTAGAAACACAAAACCCGACGGATGATGAAAAAAGGAGACATGTACAACAATTTTTGGATCACTATATTGCGTTCACAAACTTTTCCTTTGGAGAGTACAAAATTATAAAGTTAAAGGTTCATAATATTCAGTATTATGGTGATTTTAACAATAAGACGTAAACTACTGCACACTCCCATTAATTTCTAAAACGAACTCTTGGAAGAGGCTTGTGTCCAACATATTATGCCGTTTATATTACTACATAGGGAACTCCTCATTACAATTTCACAATTAAATTGTTTCAGATGATTTTATCTTACGTGTGCGACTTCTTAAAACTTCTACATATGTTGATTTTTATAATTTCAATTGTGAGTAATTTTATTTTTTTACTCTAACCTAATGCGAAATATTAGAGGCAGTCTGTTGGACTAGTGAAAAAAAGAGCAGAGAAGAAAAGGCAGAGCCTCGTCCGTTTTCCAGCACAGGCATGTGAGTTTGGCAATTAGGGCAGGACGATGGGACACCCCAAAAAAGAGTGCTAAGGTATATGATATTTATGGTATGGTCATGCGATGAAAAGGAGTCAAACAGAGTAAAGGTATTATGTCAATGGATCAAACAAATGCCACGAGAGTGTGTTAAGTATGAATGTGTGGAGAGGGAGAAGTACAGATGAAAGGACATCCACCACAATCTGTCAAATTTCTTCAATAGATTTTCAACCTTATCACAATAGTGGAAGGTTAATGTTCTTTTTTCAGGTTTCGGGACAGGTATACCTCGGCATGTTAGAAACCAGTATCTTTTTAATCATGTTATTTCTGCCAGTGTTATTCTCGACTATGAGTGACAATTATCTGGAAGAAATCAAAAAAGTGTTTGTACAACAACTTATAACATCTGATGGTATGTACATATAAAATATTTTTACATCTTACTTTTTATAAATGCAAAAGTATATTTGTATGCTTTCGTCTTTACTAATGGCGTCCAAAGCCGATTGTCGGCCACGGCGGCTGTTCTCATATAAGGAGATAAGCCAGCTGCGCAGCACATATTATAGTGCACAAACATTTGCACTGACACAGGAGCACTGCCAATTCCCTCGCTCTCTTAGCCGATGGGACGGCAATCTGACACAAACAAGAGAGATCAGGCGTAAGACATTTTTTTGAGTGCCGTCGCCACCTTTTGCGAGGCCGTTATGCTCGCAAAGGAGGCGGCGGAAAGGGAGAGAGAGGCTGCCTCCTCTCTCCCCTCTCGCAGCAGACGCACTGGGCGTCGTAGGGTGGCCGACTTCCGGCCACCGTAGGGCGCGGCCTGCGGACGGCAGACTAGGGGCGTCTTGCCGTCCGACCAGCAGCAGGCCTCGAGGTGGCGGCGTCGTGTTCCACGCGCGCCTCATACTGGAGTCCTGCGGCCGGGGTGACGGCCGCAGTGGGTGACGGGGCCCNAGGGTGGCCGACTTCCGGCCACCGTAGGGCGCGGCCTGCGGACGGCAGACTAGGGGCGTCTTGCCGTCCGACCAGCAGCAGGCCTCGAGGCGGCGGCGTCGTGTTCCGCGCGCGCCTCATACTGGAGTCCTGCGGCCGGGGTGACGGCCGCAGTGGGTGACGGGGCCCGCCTGACCATCTGGCGGGCCAACACCCGTCGGGGGGTAGGATGAATGCTTCGGCGATACCCGCCCCTTCGACACATGGGTGCATGAGGAACACGGGTTGGTTTTTAGTCAGTAAGAGTCTGACAGTCCCCTTCACCCGTCCCCAAGGGCGAAGGGTCTCCATGAGGATTTTCCAACCCGATATCAAAAAAAAAAAAAGGCGTAAGACATTTACGTGCTTTCCGATGCACAGGTGTATCAGTCACCGAATTACAAACTCCGAGCTGCTTTGTGAAAGTTTCTAAAACCCACGAAGCGATTTGGGCCCGACCCGGGACTCATACCCGAGACCTCGTGCACAGCACGGCATGTGACAGTTAGACCAACGAGGCTATACTAATATCATAAAGATGAAGAGTGTTTTTGCTTAAACTCGCTAATCTCAGGAACTACTTATATATTTGATAGCCTACTTATAAGGCTATTCCGAATGTATGGAGTAGTTCTTATGGGACACGGGTGAAACCGCTTGCAGAAGCTGGTGATTAATATGACAGCTAAACTGATTGAATTGGTTGTCGGGAATTGTTCTTGGTTGCCTCGAGACGCTGTGCTAAAACACTCCTTTTTTTACAGATAAAAATCTACGTGATACTTTATACGATGCCATAGAATATATTGACAACACTTGGAGGCTACGCGCGATATGGAATGGATTCCCACAAAACACATCATTAATTTTTGGCTTCATTGATGTCTGCACTACCTATATTATTGCTCTCTTACAATTCTCATATTAACCTTGGATTCACATGTTAATTAATATTTTATTTATCAATTTTATTATTATAATCTACTTAGTATATAGTATGTAGTGTACTAAGTACTACCTTAAATATATACAAACTTAAATTACTAAATTAAAATTATGTATCAAAAAAGTCATCCACATCGCTGTCAGCTGGAATCGTGCTAAGTATGAAATTTCACTTAAAATTTTTAAAGGAAACAGTTATTGTTGTTTTACATAAAACTGCCGTTCACATTGTCGGAGACGATGGACATAAGCCGATTTAATAAATTGAAATATTACGGATGTTAACAGAAAATCTCTTTTAGGAGATGGAGGCGGATAATTTCTTATTTTTTATTAGTTTTTGGAGTTGTCAATAGTGTAATTCAAGACAATGTAATTTTCAAGATTTGAAAATAAAATTTAGTTTCAATATTACAATGATTACTTTCAAGTAGAGGGTCAGTAAGACCACTAAAAGGAGATCAGTGACATCTACCAAGAATAGGGGCAACCAACAAGATCAAAACAACGGCTGAAATTTGCGCAGCGGCATAAAAACAGCGGTTCGTTAATAAAAACGGATTTGAAACAAATTAAATCCGTCCCACTTTGTCTCGAAAGCAATTAGTATAAGTAACCTCTAAGTTATGTACATACGATAGCAAAGCAAGTTACTACAATCTGTCAAATTTCTGCAATTGATTTTCAATCTTATGGCAATGGTGGTAGGTTAATGTTTGATTGGTAAAATTTAACAGATTCGTGTACCGTGACCTGCTTTTGTCTGTACTTTGTCATAAAATATGTAATTTATAGCTTAACGTGTTTTTGTGTTCTGATTAAATCATTAAACAATACATGAAGGCTATATTCATTCCATACCCTAATAGGTGGGTACTTCTTTAAAAACACAGGTTCTTAGCTGGCTAAAACTAGGTGAAACTGCACTTCATTTATTAGACGTAACAAACATTTATTTATTTATTTACAAAGCTCTCGTTACAGGATATACCCAATGCAATAACACTATAATTTAATTTAGAGATAATATTAATAATACAAACTAAATATAGCTAACAAAATTTACTAAAACTATTGTGAATTCACTCAGATTACACGAAAAAACGGCAATCCTATTGTGAATCTCATTAATTAAATTGTTCGAGTATGTAATTTCAATCGACATTATCGTTATATATAACACAAATATTTTTTACCAAAACGAATGCCCAATTGAAACTGATTGTTCACCTTGAATCAGTTAAAAAGTCACATCATTTACCATTGTCGTCATTCTAATCTGTAAGATAACTATGTATCGGTTTGCAGACATTGGTGGCTCAAAATGCCTATAATATTATCCTTTCAAATATGAAGAGATATCAAACAAAACACCTATTACGAACCGAATACTCGAGAACCATTTTCTTTATCTGGAATACATGAACATAGAGATAATAAGTAACCTTCGTTTCTAATTACCTAGAAACTCTATAGATATATTTGTGTTGTAAAATTCCACTTCAGCCGCTTACGAAACCAACGCTGCGTAACCAGTCATGCACGAAGAATTATATTATTTCTTGCTACGAAACCAGTTTCGTAGAAAGAGTTATTTTTCTTCCTACGAAACCAGTTCCATATCATTTTTTTAGGGTTCCGTACCCAAAGGGTAAAACGGGACTCTATTACTAAGACTTCGTTGTCTGTCTGTCTGTCTTAAGGCTGTATCACATAAACCGTGATGGTGATTTGTTGTTATAGTGGCAATGGAGATACCGTTGCCACTATAACAACAAATACAAAAAAATAAAATATTAAGGGAAATTTGTAAAAATAAATTCACACTATTCCAGCGCAAACTAAAACTTCGTATTCATATATTTGTATGAAAAACAAAGTTATTTTTTGCTGCCGAAAAAGTATTGTATTTTGGCTAGTTGAAGTCCATTCTTCATGGATAATGGTACGAAACTCTTCGTGCGCGAGTCCAACTCGCACTTGGCCGGTTTTTAAATGGTCTTACCGGAATCATGATGAAAAATCATGATTCCAGGGGGTATCGCCAGGTTAAAATCACCCATTTATTTCTTGAAGTTTTTATACAAAAATTAATCGTGATCGGTTAAGAGTTTAAAATACTGATTGAAATGGTTCTACGAAACTGGTTTCGTAGCAACAAATTTAATTCTTCGTACGTAACTGGTTTCGTAGGTGGCCAGAGGGTAAAATTCCACTTTTACTAAAACATTGACAGACAAAAATACATTTCGAATCAATTGAAATAAGGGTAGTACTTCATTGTCACAGAACCACTAAAGTGTCCGGTTGTATTTCAGTGTATAAGTTGTTGCTGTTAAAATGCCACCACTCACAAAATATAAAATATCATCATTCTTCACTTTAAAAGGAATTGTTTTGTTTCGATTTATCTTTGGTTTCTACCATAAGTACAGTAGTTCTCCTATTACTTGCTTCCTCTTAAAGCTCTACTGTATTTTCTTGTGGATTGCTACACTTCTACATGTTTTCTTCTTTAATAACAATATTGATGCCTATTTTCATGATCTCTTGTTTGTTTTAGAAACAGTTATAAATTTATTGATAACATTTAGTATCAAAGACGAATTTGCAACATTTTCTCATACGTTTCCGACACCACAAAAGAACCATGTATTTTTTTCATACTCCTTGATATTGCTTGTGTCAATCCAGACAATTTTCGTTGCCTGTATAGTCGCAAATTTGGATCCTATTGTGTACAACATATTGTATTCTTTTGAATTAATTTCTGCTTGCTGTGCTCGTCTGCCTGCAGTTTATTTAGCGGAAAATGATGGAAAATTTATGGCAGATCTGTGCAAGTCCCTGAGATATCAATTTGAATCAACGAACATGAGTGCTACAGAAAAAACGCGACGCATTAAACAATTTAATGAAACTTACATGACATTCGTAAATTATTTTCAAGCAAAGTATAAATTTCTAAAGTTAAAGGTAGGTACATACTTGATATTGTTAGTCTATTTATTGATTGTAACCATCGGAAATATTTTTGCGTTAAAAATTGACGACATATAAAAATGTTAATATGTAAAGAAATACATACCTATTGTAGTTAAAATCTGTTTCAGACACTCCTGGCCTATGCGTTTGAATTAATAAGGCTGATTTACACACTGTCGAGTCTCAAACAGGTAAGGATGATTCTAATTCTAGATAATGTATATGTCGCAGCCAACTAGTTGAATTAGCCAGCCAATTGGACGCCTAGGCGGTTAATAAAACGTCGACATCCAATGAATTAGCGGAAAATCAACTAGGCAAGTGACTGAAGACAACGTTTAACAAGATGGCCAAACGTCATTTAGCCATTAGGTATTGGCTAGCTAATTCAACCAGTTGGCCGCGACATGTACTCGTATATGTCGCAGTCGAGTGGTATAATCGGCCGTATTACCTTACGGCCAGCCGTTATTAAAAGCAGAGCCGTTATGTATTTACGGAGTTATTAGTCCTAAATTGTAGATTGTGAACTTGTACTTTTATGCAGCAGGCATTATTTCTATCACGGCTACGGCGCTCCGCGCCTACGCAATTTTGAATTACACTCTAGGGGTAGGGCAGACAAGACTGCGTGAAGTCGGATTTACCGCAATTCGTTTCTGCCATTAAAACCTAACTTCCACCAAATTTTTTTTCATAATAAGTTCGAAATAATACGCATTATTTAACACAATACTTAGGACAATTTCGAACATTATGGTTACTGAAGTAAGAAAATCCGGCTAATCGTGGATATCGTCATACATAACGGCCCTATTTTTGATATCGGCTGGCAGTAATGTAATACGGCGGATTATACGAACAGACAGCGACATATACTTGGCGGAATGGAATTTAGTCATTTTAAAAGGGCTGATTTTCAATACGCCAAGTTGTTAAACGTTGAATGATTCTAGTTCAATCAACTATCGGCCTAGGCGTACAGTTGAATGTCGACGTTTTATTAACCGCCTAGGCGTCCAATTGGCTGGCTAATTCAACTAGTTGGCTGCGACATTAATATGGGTAGAAGGCACTTCTAACTACCCAAGACTGAAAAAAATGTTCAAATGATAGCCAGAACCACGGATGAGAAGGAACAAATGGAACTGCCCTTGAGCTGTTGCGCCCGAGGCAACCATAGTTGCAAAATCACGACACTCATTCAGTGACTTAAAAACGACCTCATCCACATTGCGTAGAGATTTATTTTGATAAATGCCAAAATGGGCTTTTACGCTTAGATGAATTTCAACGGCAGTTGTAGTCTTCGTTTTCATTATTAACAGACTTCAAAAAAAAGGAGGAGGTTCTCAAGTCGACCGTTTCTTCTTTTTTTTAACTGACTTCAAGAAAAAGGCGGAGGTTCTCAAGTCGACCGATTAGTTTTTTTTTGTCTTTTTTACTCGATTTCTCGAAGATGCCTGAACCGATTTGAAAAAATCTTTCTTTATATGAAAGGGTATGCTTGCAGTTGGGTCCCATTGTCACCAGGTCAGTGTCTGATGATGGAAACCCTGAGAAATTGAGAGAACTCTTCAAATTTCATAGGTGAAAACTTGATATTGTATGTCGATGATACAATTATGGGTACCGACTGTACGGTATTAAAAATATTATAGTTTTAGCCCTAGTCCAGACATGCGGAAACCAGGCGTTCTTCTGGCGGTAACCACGTGGTTATGTCTGAACGATTGCTTAATAATTCATACAAATACGACCCGCGCGATTTCAGAATCGCATGGAAATCGCGCGGTTCCCGCCGTGTCTGAACGAGCCCTTCGACCCGAAAACTGAAAAACATGAAATTAAAAAAAAAAAACACCGGGTTGCACTCCGGGAGTGCTGGCAGAAGTGAAAACATGAATATTAACTTTATGCGTATTTAATATTTTTTTGAGATTATGGAATGAAGAAAGAGCACAACTACTTCTTACTGTCATCACTTGCCCTCGATATTGAGAATTTCTCAAAAAAATCTTTTGTCCCTATGAAGGTATTGGAAGGTTAACTAAATATACCCCAACACGATTAAATATAATCAAAATTTAAGCACGACTCCATCTATGATTTTGAAGAATAAAAACTATGCTCCTACTGTCATACTTGACTAACTACTTGACTTTGAAAAATTATAGATGGCGCAACTCATTTTTTCTCACATGTCTTTCCTCGAATTTGAGGGTTCTGGTTGAACTAAAATTATTCAAATATATATTTTGAGTTTATTGCTCTGGCCTGGATGCTAACCTAAAGATACTCGGGCACCATTTCATTTTATAAAAATAAACCCAAACTCCATCTATGATTTTAAATGATAATTACTAAGCCTGACACTATTGTCAAACTTCACATGTTTGAAATGTCATAAAATATCTTACCGACCTGTACTTACGGAATTTCTATGGAATTTCGGGTTTCACGATTTTGGGTTGCACATTTCGGTCACGTGATACCTGTCGCGAGTTTATATATTTTTCCCCATACAAAAAGTGCTCAACGCCGCTAAAGAAGTTTTCACTTCAAAAAAAAACATTTTTACAAAATAAAAACCGACTTCACAAAAAGACACTGAAAGGGATAAAATAAAACTTTTCACACACTTTTTATTTTATCCCTTTCAGTGTTTTTTTGAAGTCGGTTTTTTTAATCTATGTCTATAGGTACCTACTTATAATAAAGGACAATGGGCAAGTTGTATGTATTAACGGGAATTTTGCTGGCAGATACGTGATGTAAAAAGTGCCGAGAACTATTTATCTGAGGGAGTGTGAGTTCTATTGCCATGTAATAACCCACACAAAAACGCCCAATCTCACTTAAAAAAAAAGAAATATATATATCATGGCTTACAATAATTAAGGACTTGTACACAAAACTGCGATGCGATGCATCATAAAAACCCCCCGCTCGCCTGACGAAGCGCAAAAACTTACGAACTGATTCCGCAATGTCAGGTCTGCACTTGATGAAAACCTTTCTTATATTTTCTAAGCAATGGTAGTGACAGTGCCGAAAAATATTAAACTAGTAAAAATATTCTGCGTGGTTGACGGTCGTCTAAGAAATCGTGATCATGGAAGGGTCTGGAGTCTTTGCCGTACAAAATGGCATCGCAACAATTTGCGTAGCAGTTTCCTGCATTGCAGATTCGCATCGTGTCAATTCGTTGTTTTGGGTACAAGCCCTCAATTTGGCAATAAATCTACATACCAGTTAAATATATTTCAGATAATGAACTTCGCAACACTTTGTACGATGCATTGGATTACATTGATAGTGCTCAATGCCAATTCGCCATGTGGAATGGTTTCCCAACGAACATGAACTTAGTTTTAAATTTCGTCAATATTTGCACAAGTTATACTATCGCTATGTTACAATTTTCATTTTAACAATATTCCTGTATTTAAAGTATCTAGTATGTATGCACAATATGCACGGAGATTCTTAAACTATTGTGTCCATAGATGAGTGGTTAAAAGTTACACCTTTTGCTTTATTGTGGCATAACTTACACCTGCTTTTCGGTGGGAAATGATCAATGACCCCTCTCTTTATATGGGTGACTAAAACGAACCATATTCTTTCTGGAAACCTTTGTATACCAGGGCTTCGGTAACTCTTTGGAACAATTCTGGAGCCCCGGCAGATTTCGGCCTTTACCACTGGTTTTTGTCGACTCTCTTTTAAGAGTGCGTGGGCCAGTCGTTTTTAGGTTTAGAAGTTACATCTAGAGTGGAAAATTATTATCCTGTCGGTTCTTACCTGCCTCGATGGTCTAGTGGTCGCATAGCGCGACTGACATGCCACGGGTCTCGGATTAGATTACTGGGTCAGGCCGAAATCGCTTTGTGGGTTTTAGAAACTTTCACAAAGCAGCCTGAAGTTTGAAAGTTGGTGGTGTTACACCCCCGTGCCTAAGAGGGCACGTAGCAGTCGATGTTACAATTCCACGTCAGAGGCCGTCAGACGGATTTGAAAAAACTCTGACACTAGCGCTTGGTGATTAAACCTGCAGTTCACTCGATAAGAAGAAGGTTCTTACCATTTGGAGGTTCTTTCTTATCACACTTTAACCGATTGGTGAATGTATAAGTGTTTTTTTTCTATCGCAAAATGTTGTCATCTTTAAATAGCCACAACATGAGGGAGTATAGTTTTAACTAAAAATAAGGATCTTTTTTTATCGAATGTTGATAAAATCTACTACGAATATGAAGTTTTCATTATAGTAATTATTTCAGACATAGACACCCATAAATATAGTTTGAATCAATAGAACAAAACTTCTCGTTGCTTCTGTTCATGAACAATTGTGTCTTGTGTTGATTGAAAACTGGTAAAAAAAATATTGTTGAGTCGACTTCTTTCAAAATGCCTTGGATGAGGAAATTTAATTTGGAGTCATGGTTTACACCAAAAGGAATTGCGATGTTTCGATTATTTTATGGATACTATTATGAATTCAATGTTTCTGAAACTATGAGATTGATATTAAAACTCTATTGCGTTGTTTGCTGGGGAATGATTTGTTTACATATTTTTGTGTTAACTGACAGGCAATACATCTTTTATATTTACGATGCTTCAATAGTTCTGGAAACATCTTTAAATATTTTGGTATCTTTGGTCTTAAAGCGAGAATTCGAACTGGCCCCATCTCCTAACTCAGTATTACCAAAAATATACACACGTGTCACATACTTCGTGACACTTTGTTTGGCAATAGGTCCTTTTAGTTGCTCTTGGGCAAGCTATAGCGATACCGATATATCCATATTTGACAACGCAATGTTTTATTTTGGATATACTTCAAATTTATTTGGTCGACTACCACTACTCATACAATCAGAAAATTATAAAAAACTGATGGAAACCCTATACAAGGGTTTGAAAAATAATTTTGAAGCAGCAAATATCACTGCTGATGAGAAAAGGCAATACGTTGATCAATTAATCAAGGGTTATATAAAATTGGCTAAGAAGGTAGATACAGCGCTTGGATTTTTTAAGCTTAAGGTACCGGTTTAATTAATTCCTAATGACTATCAAGCTCTTGTTCTATTTTTAAATAATATTTTTATCATTTATTCTATTGCAGTTGATATCAGCATACGTGGGTGAATTTATGAGGCTTATATACATGGTATCTGGCATAACAGGAGTAAGTTCATTTTATTGTATATGGTTATGGTCTAAAAGCTAAGCCATGAAAATCAATCACTGTTATTATATCAAGGCTTCACTAAGTCACAAACTCACAATAAACGAACTTCTTTACAACTATCTCGTTGGTCTGGTAGTGGCATCACACCGGGTTCGATACCCGAGTCGGGCCAGACTCGTTTTTTGGGTTTTAGAAACTTTCTCAAAGCAGCCCGGAGTCTGGAAGTTGATGGTGTCACACCCCCGTGGCAGGTCACGTGAAGCAAGTCCTCCCGAATGCTTCAGAGATAGACCATCAAGCGGATTTGAGAATTGTCTGAGCCCAGGGTTTGACCAGCTTAATCACCATTAAACCTGCAACCCACGCGATAAAAAGAGGAAGAAGACTTCTTTACAATTACACAATTTCAAAAAACGTTCACACACAAATGCTGACTATAGCAAGTTCATTCGAAGAAATATTTGTGGTAGAGTCTCATAATCAAATATTCTACTAATTAAATCATAATCAAAAGTTGCAGGACATGAATTTGTTCATTTGGGTGACTCAGACCTTCATCTCTTTATTGACGTTGTTGATGCCCCCATTATTGTGGGAGTTCGGAGCAAATTACAATGATGAAATGAAAAAGATATTAGTGCAAGAGCTGATAATAAGTGACGGTATGTGATAAACTTGTACTATTTATCTGAAATTAAAAAGTCGAGTAATATTTATTACTAGCTTCTGCCAGCGGCTTCGTTCGCGGATCATGTCGCTTATCAAAGTCGTCATAATCAAAGATCTTTCCCTTCACTGCTCTGCTCCTATTGATTGTAGCGTGATGAAAGTATACTATAACCATCTCAGGAGTATGAATAATGATTGTACCAAGTTTCGTTAAAATCCGTCCAGTAGTTTTTGTTTCTATAACGATAATACAGACAAAAANTCAAAGTCGTCATAATCAAAGATCTTTACCTTCACTGCTCTGCTCCTATTGATTGTAGCGTGATGAAAGTATACTATAACCATCTCAGGAGTATGAATAATGATTGTACCAAGTTTCGTTAAAATCCGTCCAGTAGTTTTTGTTTCTATAACGATAATACAGACAAAAATTCTTCTGATTGCATTTTTGGAATCAGTATAAAAAGATAAAAAGTCGTTTATTCAAAGAAGGCTGAAAATCAGCACTTTTTGAAGGTCAATTTAACAAAAAGACAGCCCCCAAAACGCCCACCCTTCACCATTTCCTATGTGTTTTTGCTGGGAAGAAGAAATGGTGGAACAAACTCCCCAGCAACACAAATCTGTCTGTATGGTTTGAAGAACCGGTTTTATACAAAATAGATAAATTAATACATGAAGTATACTATTTAATTAGATATTTTCCCATGTTGGCTATCACAACCCTTTATACTCATACCTATAACTCAAGCAGCTACAAAAGAAAATGGTTAAAATTATAATGCCTCCATTCGGTGAAAATAGGTATAGCTTCAAAGTGTGCCCACCCACATGCGCAACTGTTTTGTGGTTATACATCTGCCACATTAACTAATGAAAACGGTGAACTAGGACCACATTCGTACCATAAGTAATCAATCAAACATGAACATCAAACATCAGCTACGAGTGAAAGCATATGTAGACAACAAGACGACCTGGTACCACAAGCAGCACCCGTTCACGAGCATAACGCGAGGATCAGCCATCGCCCCCCTCGCACATTTTTGAGGGAGGGAGGCAACCCGACCATCGACGGTACCGCAAGCAATACCGTCTAAGGGAGCATGACGGCTTGCTGCTACACAAAAAGAAACCAGTTAGCACTAGTAGATTTGCGGTCGCTAGTAGACCCTTCACAATATTGCAATACAACCCATCGTGAAACAACACAATGAGAGTAATTTGTCAATTCAATATGTATTAAGTAAATAATAAATAATGTCAATAATAACAAAATATTAATCAACTCAAATGACAATGATAACTCTTGAAACTGTCCGGTGTTTAACCTGAGGACCAACTGCTCTTATCATTAATGTAGTCATTAATATGCTTTCTTTGACAAAATAGATTTAATCTGAACTTTAAATTTATCAAATGGCAATTCTAACAATGACTGAGAGTTTATTATAAAAACAAATACCTAGCCCCATAAACGATCCATGTACCTTGTGAAGCCTATGGATGGGTACACACAGTTTATGCTTGTTCCTAGTGTTGATACTGTGGACATCACTTTTCTTGGTGTAGAGGTGAATATTCTGCCTAATGTATAATATATTGGCAAGGATGAATTGCGATGCCACTATCGATATGTCAGTATCGATCCCTAATCACCCCCTAATAGTTATTTTGGAAATACAATATTTCATGTACAGAATTGACCTCTCTACAGATTTATGATAAGTATGGATTTTAGTGGTAAATCGCTACCGCTGTGGGTGCAGCGTGAGGGAGTATCAAACTCATGCTGACTCAAACCCACCGTGCTATTGCTGGAGCCCTTTGTGTACACAAAGGCCACGGTAACTCTTTCGAACAATCCGCAGTTAGATTTAGGTTCATTAACATTCAAATAAAAGTACAAAATAGTGAAAACTCTGGTTTAAGTATGAAAAGGTACATTATGCAATGTGTTGAAGAAGTGAACTTTTCCTAAAAAGTGTCACTGCTGAATTAATTTTTTTTTCATCAACCAAAATTAAGATTTAATTTTGATGCCATGCGTTGTATACGATAAGTTTTTCAGAAAAGTGTCAATGTTGGAATCATACTTCTTTTCAAATCGTTCATACCCTGGCACGCTTTGCCGGGCAGAAGTTAACCTATTTATTCTCTTACAGATACAGGTCTTCACAACATTATTCACGATACATTGGATTACTTCGATAATATTGAGTTTAAAAAGGATATGTGGAATGGAGTCCCTAAGAACATCAACTTAATATTAAGTTTCATTAATTTATGCACTACTTACACTATTGCTTTCTTACAATTTGTATTTTAATTTGGCACTATCAATAGGTTTTCTTGTTTCTAATGATTAACACTATTATCATTATCATCAGCGTTGTTTAACTCCCGATGCAAAAAGAGTGGTGTTATAAGTTTGGACCTTATGTGTGTATCTATCTGTGGCACCATAACTTGGACAAACCGATTTGGTTGCGGTTATTGTTGTTGATAGCCGGTTGCCAATAGTTTTTGAATTCGTGTCAACAAAAATTATATCATAATGTGAACATGTGTATAATTAAAATACTACACCTTGTGCTTTAAACAATAAATCTCTGTAATAGATTTCTCTTAATGAATGTTATCGTTGTTTTTAATTAAATCAGTGTGCAATACAGCTGTTTTATTTCCTCCCTGTAACGAATAAACTTAATATAGACAAGCCAGTTTCGACCTCGTCATCCTTTCCTAAGCTGGGACAAGCCCGTTTGCATCAAAGATATTCTATTTTAGTTCTTAGTTAAAATAAGTCTGTACATGTCTGCATAGCCTTTTCCTAAATACGTTGTGGGCGGCTTCCAGTCTCACCTGATGCCGCCGAATGCTTCGTATTGCTAATTAACTAGAAGCTCTATCGATATAATTGTGTTGTAAATTTCCACTTTTACTAAAATATTGCAGACAAAAATACACTCCGAATCAAATAAACCAAAGGTAGTACTTCATTGTCACAGAATCACTTGAGTGTCCGGTTGTATTTCAGTGTATAAGTTGTTGCTGTTAAAATGCCACCGCTCGCAAAATATAAAATATCATCATTATTCACTTTAAAAGGAATCGTTTTGTTTCGATTTATCTTTGGTTTCTATCATAAGTACAGTAGTTCTCCTATTATCTGCTTCTTTTTAAAGCTCTACTGTATTTTGTTGTGGATTGCTATATTTCTCCATATTTTCTTGTTTGAAAACGATAACGTTGTCTTTTTTTATAATGTTTTGGTCGTTTTTGAAATAGCTGTGAATGTTTTGGTATCATTTAGTATTATCGACGAATTCGCAACATTTTCTGACACTATTCCGACGCGACAAAAGAAACTTGTATTTTTGTCATACATCTTGATATTGTTTGTTTTACTCCATACAGTTTTCGCTAACTGGGTAATTGTAGACGAGGTTACTACGGTGTACATCCTACTGTATTCTTGTCAATATATTTCTGCTTGCTGTAGTCGTCTGCCTGCAGTTTATTTAGCAGAAAATGATGGAAAATTTATGGCAGATCTGTGCAAGTCCCTGCGAAATCAATTCGAATCAACGAACATGAGTGCTACAGAAAAAACGCATTGTATTAAACAATTTAATGAAACTTACATGGAATTCGTAAATTATACGCATTCAAAGTATACATTTATGAAGTTGAAGGTACTTGATATTTTTAGTCTATTTATTAAGTGTTACCATTGGAAAACCTTTTATGTACGAAATATAACAAACATCACTAAGTAATTGTTATATATAAGTACTAGCTTTCCGCCCGCGGCTTCGCCCGCGTGGAATTCGGTTTAAACGACACACAGCGCCATCTACAATCTATCCATCAAGCAAACAATATTGTTATAGCACCCAGAATATAATAAATACATTCAGTTCATTAAGAAAGTAAACTAGCCGAAAT
>NWSH02000050.1:13820995-13834402 GCA_002382865.2 Heliothis virescens
ATTCTTGTGTTAGCTGACAGGCGATACATCTTTTATATTTACGATGGTTCAATAGTTCTGGAAACATCTATTAATATTTTGATATCTTTGGTCTTAAAGCGAGAATTCGAACTGGCCCCATCTCCTAACTCAGTATTACCAAAAATATACACACGTGTCACATACTTGGTGACACTTTGCTTGGTAATAAGCTCCGTTAGTTGCGCTTGGGCAAGCTATAACGAAACCGGTGTATCTGAATTTGACAACGCAATGTTTTACTTTGAATNGGTCTTAAAGCGAGAATTCGAACTGGCCCCATCTCCTAACTCAGTATTACCAAAAATATACACACGTGTCACATACTTGGTGACACTTTGCTTGGTAATAAGCTCCGTTAGTTGCGCTTGGGCAAGCTATAACGAAACCGGTGTATCTGAATTTGACAACGCAATGTTTTACTTTGAATATACTTCAAATTTATTTGGTCGACTACCACTACTCATACAATCAGAAAATTATATGAAACTGTTGGAAACCCTATACAAGGGCTTGAAAAATAATTTTGAAACAGCAAATATCACTGCCGACGAGAAAAGACAATACGTTGAACAATTAACCAAGGGTTATATAAAAATGGCTAAGCAGTTGGAACCAACGCTTGGATTTTTTATGTTTAAGGTACCTGTTTAGTTAGTTCCTAAAGAGCTAGTGTTTTATTTCATAAATATAAATTTTATCAATTAACATATATATTTATTTTATATTCCAGATTATTTTGGCGTATGTGGGCGAATTTATAAGACTTATATACGCGGTATCTAGCATAACAGGAGTAAGTTCATTTTGATGCATATGGTCAAAAACTTAACCATAAAAATTTGTCATGTTGTTTATCACGGTTTCACTACGTCACAAACTCACGATAGACAAACTTCTTTACAACTAAGTACCTCGTTGATCTAGTAGTGGCATAACACCGGGTTCGATACCCGGGTCGGGCCAGATTCGCTTTGTGGGTCTTAGAAACTTTCACAAAGCAGCCCGGAGTCTGGAAGTTGATAACGTTAAACCCCATACCTGGCTGGCCACGTGAAGCGGAGCTTCAGAGATGCATGTCAGAAGCCATTAGGCGGATTTGCGAATTCTCTGAGCCCAGGGTTTGTCAGTTAAACCTGCAACTCATTCGATAAGAAGAGGAAGACTTCTTTACAATTACACAATTTGAGAAAACGTTTACATGCAAATGCTGACTATAGCTAGTACATTCAAAGAAATATTTGTAGTGCCATCTCATAACCAAATATGCTACTTATTAAGTCACAATTAAAAGTTGCAGAACATGAATTTGTTTATTTGGCTGGCTCAGACTTTCATCTCTCTACTCACGTTGTTGATGCCCCCATTATTGTCGGAGCTCGGAGCAAATTACATTGATGAAATGAAAAAGATATTAGCGCAAGAGCTGATAATAAGTGACGGTACGTGATAAACTTGTACTATTTATCTGAAATTAAAAAGTCGGGTAAGATTTATCTTTTTTTGTGGTAAATCATCAAATGACCCCTCCCGCTGTGGGTGCAGCGTGACCCACCAAAAACATAAATGTAAAAAATGAAAGCCAAGTTCAATACAAAACCTATGCTTGGTTGTGGGCTTCGCCGCAAAAAGAATGGAGATCTAAATGAGTACCAAGTTCTGTACAAAATCCCAAGTCAAATCTTGTTCCTATAAATACATATTTGGATTTTGTACAGAACTTGGTACTCATTTAGATCTCCATTCTTTTTGCGGCGAAGCCCACAACCAAGCATAGGTTTTGTATTGAACTTGGCTTTCATTTTTTACATTTATGTTTTTGGTGGGTCACGCTGCACCCACAGCGGGAGGGGTCATTTGATGATTTACCACAAAAAAAGATAAATCTTACCCGACTTTTTAATTTCAGATAAATAGTACAAGTTTATCACGTACCGTCACTTATTATCAGCTCTTGCGCTAATATCTTTTTCATTTCATCAATGTAATTTGCTCCGAGCTCCGACAATAATGGGGGCATCAACAACGTGAGTAGAGAGATGAAAGTCTGAGCCAGCCAAATAAACAAATTCATGTTCTGCAACTTTTAATTGTGACTTAATAAGTAGCATATTTGGTTATGAGATGGCACTACAAATATTTCTTTGAATGTACTAGCTATAGTCAGCATTTGCATGTAAACGTTTTCTCAAATTGTGTAATTGTAAAGAAGTCTTCCTCTTCTTATCGAATGAGTTGCAGGTTTAACTGACAAACCCTGGGCTCAGAGAATTCGCAAATCCGCCTAATGGCTTCTGACATGCATCTCTGAAGCTCCGCTTCACGTGGCCAGCCAGGTATGGGGTTTAACGTTATCAACTTCCAGACTCCGGGCTGCTTTGTGAAAGTTTCTAAGACCCACAAAGCGAATCTGGCCCGACCCGGGTATCGAACCCGGTGTTATGCCACTACTAGATCAACGAGGTACTTAGTTGTAAAGAAGTTTGTCTATCGTGAGTTTGTGACGTAGTGAAACCGTGATAAACAACATGACAAATTTTTATGGTTAAGTTTTTGACCATATGCATCAAAATGAACTTACTCCTGTTATGCTAGATACCGCGTATATAAGTCTTATAAATTCGCCCACATACGCCAAAATAATCTGGAATATAAAATAAATATATATGTTAATTGATAAAATTTATATTTATGAAATAAAACACTAGCTCTTTAGGAACTAACTAAACAGGTACCTTAAACATAAAAAATCCAAGCGTTGGTTCCAACTGCTTAGCCATTTTTATATAACCCTTGGTTAATTGTTCAACGTATTGTCTTTTCTCGTCGGCAGTGATATTTGCTGTTTCAAAATTATTTTTCAAGCCCTTGTATAGGGTTTCCAACAGTTTCATATAATTTTCTGATTGTATGAGTAGTGGTAGTCGACCAAATANCGGAGAGCACTTTTATGTCAGTTATGTTCCTGATGTCTCTCCGGTCGTGTCGAATTGCTGACCTATCGGGCTATGAGAGTTAAAGAATGGAGAGTACACCTGGGTCTACACAAATGCTTATGCACTATATAATACATCCTGCGAAGCTGGCTGATCTTCTTATATGAAACAGCTACAGTGTGCGACAATCGGCTAAAACATCATTATTACGTGAGTGATTAAGTAAGTACAGTGTTGGAATAGGTACTGTAGTTGATGGGGATATGGTAATCATAGTCATAAGTACGCTGACCCTTATCTAGGAGGAAGTATGTGAACAATGTTAAACGTTTATGTGTGTGAGGAAAATATTTAGCACTGTCAAGAATGTATTTAACAATCATGACAGTGCCAGAAGAGCTTCAGTATCCGCCTATCGAGATCAAACTTGTACTTATCAAGTAATCGCATCTGAACTCTGAAGTGTCTTACGTTCAACTCTGTGATAAAGCTGTCGCCTATAAGCAACGCCGGTATTTTCCGGATCAGTAAGGGTTTTCTTTGTTGCCGGGAAATCATCAGATGACCTCTCCCACTGTGGGTGCAGTTTGAGGGAGTGTCAGACTTTTACTGACCCATCGTGATGCGGCGGGGCGCGTGCAACAACGCGCGCCGTCGACACGGACCTGTTGTTTCTTAAGAGACGAAAGGACGATGAGCCACCCGAAACTCACCGCCGACAGACTCATGCCTACGGTGGCCGGGACTCATCTCTCGACACCCAGTGCCTGTGGTGATTTCCAGGTAGCAGTAAGGGTCAAGTCAANGGTGCAGTTTGAGGGAGTGTCAGACTTTTACTGACCCATCGTGATGCGGCGGGGCGCGTGCAACAACGCGCGCCGTCGACACGGACCTGTTGTTTCTTAAGAGACGAAAGGACGATGAGCCACCCGAAACTCACCGCCGACAGACTCATGCCTACGGTGGCCGGGACTCATCTCTCGACACCCAGTGCCTGTGGTGATTTCCAGGTAGCAGTAAGGGTCAAGTCAATTTCTCTGGATTTTTGCATTGTCCATCTTTCATTCACAGGAAACTTCGATTAAGCTCAAAACACTATTTAATAACTTGATCAGTCTTGTTGCCACAAATGTGAGTGATCGTATGTATGCCAATGGCTCTCGTTAATCCTCCAGAGATGAACATTGGACATGCGTAACCAACTCCTATAACATGTTTCTGACCATCTGTAAAAATGGCTCTTGGTATTGTCATTATTTCGACATACATAAATAGCGACAACTGATAATAAATATTTTCAGGCACAGACGCCAAAACGGCTTTGAAGTTGGTAAATGTCTCGATTCAAATTATGTAAAATACTCAGCGAGTCCATGATAAGACCAAAAATATAAATTGGGAATCACATGTTTATTTTCAAACCACACAGCTCAGGCACATCTTATAGATTAGGCCGATTTGTAGGACACTCCAACCTTCAGCATGAACTTGCTTCTAAGCACTACAAAAAAACAAATCACTACCGACGCTGCACAACGTACCCTGGTGTGCCCTGGCTCGGAAGAGCATCGCCGTGTGATCATGATGGCAATTGGCGCCCGCGACCTCTCGCGCCCGGCCCTGGACCAGGCCATGGACCGGAGCGCGAGGGAACAGGATGCCGTCGTCTTCTTTGCGAAGCAGTTATGCCAGAGCCTTCTCTGAGACGCCGGATTTCGAGAGACGACTCCCTAGGCGCGGATCTGTGGTGGCGAGTTTTGGGTGGCCAACCATCTTTGACAGACGACAGGCCCGTATCGGCGGCGCGCGTTGTTTCACGCTCTCCTGATGCCGAAGCTTGTCGGGGCTGCGGGATGTTTCAAGGAGTTACCGCGGCCTTTATTGTGATAGTGAATTCTGAGAGCCCCTTTTTTAATCGTGTTTAATTCAGTTACACTACTCTTTCCCGTCGTAATTCTCGCCATTCAAAAACCCGCAATTTTTAATCGAATTCAAATTTAATTGAGTGAAAAAAAATATATTAATGCAAATAAAATAATGGCTAGAAAATGAAATAGAAGCAACAATACACAAAAATTTTATGAAGAAAACGCACAACTCCCTCTATGATTTTAAGTGATAATTATGAACGTCGCTAATGTGGTCAAATTCAAATAATGCGTTGTCAAAGAAATATTTAAATCTAATTTATATTGATGTTACAGAAAATCAATAGATGGCGTGTTTCCAAACTTGATTAAATACTATGTAATTTCTTTAAATTATGTTTCTCTGCTCAAGTTGCTTATTTTGTGTGGCTTTTGTAGTTTAAAGCTAGAATATAGCATAACTTATCCAAAAACAACGTTCAAATACTGTGCGTAACATTACACGCGGATACAGAATGGTTAACAGCAATATTGGTTCATTGCCTAGCCCCCTCAGGTGATAGCGTGATAATATATAGCCTATGTGTTGAACCGGCCTCCAAGTAATATTCATGCAAAATTTGGTTGAAATCCATGCGCTACTTTTCGAGTTTATCCGTAACAAACATACAGACAAACAGACAAACAGACAAAAATTCTAAAAACCATATATTTGGGCTCAGTATCGATTATAGATCACGCCCCACGTATTCTTTTAAAAAAATATTCAATGTACAGTTTTGACTTTCCTACGATTTTATTATATGTATAGACAATAGCTGAATTTCTTAACAATTAACAAAATTTTCCATTCCGTCGTCTATTTCTTTTTACGCATTGTTAGGATAGAAAGCAAAGTGTTACTCCGTTTTGAAATAATTTAGTAAATATTTGGACACCTAACTTTTGATGTTTTTCGTAATAAGGAAAGCAAATGTTGAGATCAACGAGGCAAGAAAATATGCGTAGGAATTAATTAAACCTCATTTTCTTGTTAGAAAGTAAATATAAGTTATTTACTTTCGTACAGTGGGCTTTGTAATTACGTTGATGTTATTTAGGAGTTTAGACAGTAATTATAAAAGATTTTACGAAATACTATAGTCCATTAATTATTTTATCATGAGTTCCCTGGCAGTACATAACTGATAGTTATAGTGATGTAACCTAACGAAACTTAATCGAATATTTTTTGAAATCTAATCGGTTTGCAAAGAAAATGAAATCGGATCTGTGAATTTTTATATGGCCGCTACTCTACATCGATTTTTTACCGATTCAGCAACTTGTGTCAATCTCTATTGACGCATGTCACATTCCATTTGATGCATTTGACATTTACGACATTTTTTAAAATCATATTTTTTTAACATTGATTATTTAGTTTATTGGCCATTCATATTTATTAAGTTCATTTAAAATATCAAGAAATATAGTTTACTGGGTAATTAACAAAGAGACAATACTTTAAAATAACGTTGCTTTGTTGGTTTATTTGTTATCGCTCTTATGGAAAACTTAGATCTGTCAGGGAACTCATCATAGCACAAAAATACTATATGATATTTTAAAACCATCATTTGCCCAGCCTTTTCCCAACTACGTTGGGGTCTGCGACTACGACTTCGTCAGCGACTGGGATCTTTGGAAGTCAGAAGCCAGAAAGTCTGTCAACCAGTCTTACCAATGGGGCTGCGCGGTTGTGCGATAGTGCGGGTTGTGGAGGTCAGACAGACAGTCGCTCCATGTAAAACACTGATTCTCAGCTGCATCCGGTTAGACTGGAAGCCGACCCCAACATAGTTGGAAAAAGGCTAGGCGGATGGATTTCAAGATCATACTCACATCACATGCACCTAACTTTTTCCGAATTACGTTTCGGTTTAAATGAATGCACCTGAGTACCAGTACTTTACATAGAGTGACTAGCTATCGGACTCCTTAGTCCATTTACCCGGGCAGCTCATTCTTGCCAGAAGAGATCACTTTCAGACAACTGCCAAATAAGAATGTAGAATTGAGAGTCTAGGTTCGTGATTAAACAGCTAGTAGGTATTTACCTCACAATATAGCTTCTAAGCTAGATACTGAATAGTTAATATCGTGTAACTCGAGCCTTTAGAAACTAATGCTTATTCAGCCTCACAAAGGGTATTCGTTGCAAAATAGTTTATTATTCATCAAAGGAGATAAATCTGTGTATTTTGATGCCATAGTAAATTCCAAGTATTGTGTAAGATTTTTGAGATAAAACAGCTTACTTTCAATACAATTACGAAGATAAATCTCCAGAAAAGTTTATAAAATAACCGTTACGCTAAAAAAACCTTCATATATTATGTGTAGCGTTTTCTTGAGTATATTCTGGTCAGTTTCTAGTCTAAGTTGATGCGACAGCCTATCTGACTTGCACAACCTAGTTGCCGTTTGTCCAATCATTGGCTACAATTCAAGCATTTTTGGAAGCCACTACGGGAGGTCAGAAGCCAGAAAGTCTGATATCCGGTCTTACCTAGGGATATCGGGTTGCCTAGGCAACTGGATTTTCACTTCATGTAAAGCACTGGTAGGTACTCAGCTGCATTCAGTGAGATTGGTAGCCAACCCCAACATAGTGATGTTTCTACGATCACAGGAATCAAACCACAAAGAGTATCGATTTCAACTCGATATATCTCATCTGCTAATGGATACAGGTTTCGATTCTCGATTGGGTACATTCGAAAGCCGCGTGGCACAAATTAATAGCGAACCCCAATTACAAATGTTAGACAAAGGGAATACACTTGCATTGTACGATCTATGAAACAAAGGCTTTTCATATTGACTTGCTTTTGTCAACGTTAGTAAATGATTTACAAATTCGTTAGACACGCTACACTTTTTTCAATACCTGTATTTCGTTTAAAAAAATCATTTGCGATTTCAAAGAGCCCTTTTTATTGAGTAAATTTTGAATTCGAACCTAGGGAGAGCTTCCGAAGAGAAAGAATCTTTAGAGCCTTTGATATACAAAAAAAGTTCCTCTTCACAATATAAGGTTAGATAAAGAAAATGCTTCATTTCTTACAATATGTCATCACATACCAAAATGTTTCGCTTGTTTTCCTGGTGGAAAAACAATGTTATTCGCTGTGATGTTACACGTGTTGGTTGTCGAGATTAAGGGTGAGTTCAGACTCAACAGATTTTCGTATTTTAGTATGTTTAATTTGTATTTTCATCCTAATAGTTTTGCGTTAAATCTATCACCATCGAATTGTGCCTTATAAGGAAGTTAAAAAAGAAAATATATTCAAAGAATTAATGAGTTGTATATACTATTAATAACTGGCTTCTGCCCACGGTTTCATCCACATTCCGACGTATGTGGTATTTTGAAATATACCTAAGCTAATACTGCCAGGTATACATTTATGCGTGAAAGAGTAACACTAATATATTCTTTAAAACTTTCGCGTTTGTAGTTATAGTAGGATTAAGTAGAAAATATATTTGTTTAGTTCATTTTCAGTCTTCGATTTAAATTTTCATTTAACCGCGGAAATTCATATGACAAGCCTGTCGGGAGCCGCCTAAAAGTCTTGAGGTCACCTGTTCAAGTAAATGATATGTAGGTTAATAATAATAACTATACAGGTTCTTTTTCGTGGTTTAGCCTGAGTACAGATTGAAGTTTTTCACGGGACCCATCTCTAAGGCACCGTCTACCCCTTTAATGAACCTTGTGTCAAATGTATGTTAATGCCGAGATATCAGTTTTGAAGGTGGATCAGATTTCTGCAAGATACAGTTCAACCACTGCTGGGCAAAGACTTCGCCTCCACACCTCTCGATCTTTGAGGGTTCCCACCAATCGCGATTGTAGATATCCAGGTCGTCTCGCCATTCCTTCCGGGGCATACTCTGTTTGCAGTGGCTCTGTAGTGATATCCAGTAGGTGACAATATTAGCCCATCACTCTGAATGTATTCAACTGAAATGTCAAGCCCAGTCCCATTTTAAAATTGCCGCTTTTTGGCCCATATCAAAATTTTCCTTTTTTATAATACATACGGGCTTTCGGTTTGAAGATTTGGCAAACCGTATCGATGAAATCGTGTTCAGTGGAAACGTGGCTTAAGTGAGCAAATACCTAAGCGTCTAACCTCATTAAATTAGCAAGGAAACTAGGTGTACTGTTTAGGTATTAATTAGGCCAGTATTTAGCCTGGTTTTATTCTTTTGTGAAGGAATCACAAAGGATAGTCTTAATGTGGTAAAAATAAGGTTACAAAACTTATTTCCCTTGGTAGGCTAGACGTTACATTAGTCTAGATGTGTAGATGAAGCTCAAGTAGGTTAAATTAGGAATTAAAATATGAATTATGAGTACTTATATACTAGAATATAGATTAAATGGGCATATAGAACCAATGTGACTTCCTAGGTGATGATAGATAACATACACGGAGACATCGCTAGGAATTTAATATAACAAAAAAAAATCTAAAAAGCAGCTAAGCTAAGCTATAGCTTAATGCCAGCCACACAGGTTAATTGATCATAACGTTAATTAAACTATACTTGACACGATCAGTCTATGAATGAGTGATCGGAAGGCCTGGTTCTCAGCTGTCATTTCAACATCTTTGGCAGACTACATGGGTAGTCAGGAGCCAGAAAGTCTGAAAACCGTCTTACAAAGGTATCCCAGATAACAAGGTTAAGGAGGTCAAGCGGCAGTCACTCCATGTAAAGCATTGGTAGTCATCTACGCCTAACCTAACATACTAAAAAAAAGGCTATGCAAATAACAAACTGAAGCAAATCTAAATATATAAAACTCAAAGATGACTGACTGACTGACTGACTGACATAGTGATCTATCAACGCACAGCCGAAACCACTGGATGGATCGGGCTGAAATTTGGGACGCAGGCAGATGTTATGACGTAGGCATCCGCTAAGAAAGGACTTCCCGAAATTCCCACGGGAACGGGAAAAAACGGGATTTCAAGTATAGCGCGGGCGAAGCCGCTGGCAGAAGCTAGTATATTCATAAGACTCAACTTCAAGATTATATTTCTCAAATGACTTAAAGGCTCAGAAAGATACGCAAAACTTAATAATGTAATACCTACTAGCCAATTAAGACAGCAATTAGTCGACACTTGATAGTATTACACCACTATCATAACAGTCTAGATGCAACTAACTTAACATTTTAATAGCTCTTAAGATAAATGTAGTTACATTTGAGTTTGAAAGTTCAAAAAACGACCATTGACGTTAAAATTAATCAAAAATGTTTAAGGTCTAAGGTCTGAGGTGTGTACTTAGGCTTGGGGATACTAATATTATAAACTGAAAAGTTTGTTTAGTTACAAAGGTAATCTCAGGAACTACTTGAGTTGTTCGAAAAATCTTTTAGTGTTAGAGATCTCATTTATCGAGGAAGTAAAGCCTTCATCTTTCTGTCCACTTTTCATCCAAGTCCATTAAAGTGTGAGTTATATACATAGTATGAGTTATGTATGTATATGAGGCGAATTTTGGAAAAAGTCTTTGTCCAACGGTGAGCGTTTTTCGTAAATGTCTTTTGAAACGACGAAGACTTATTATGTATCTAAAAGAAAATAAAACAATGTTTGTATAATTTTAGCCTAATAGATATTATTTAGGCAAATACGAGGTCGTTTTATTATTTATCCTGTTAGATGAGGCAATATATTATTTTATGACACATGGCACTTCAGGAAAATAATAATAATAAACGATATATTTATCTTTAATTTTCGGAGGAAAAACAGGCTGGACATTATTTGTCAAACCAAAAAGACGTAAACAATAATTTTGTGCGCTATCCTCAACACACTTGGATACGATCAAACAACTTGACGGAAATTTAAAACGTGTTGAAAATATCATGAAATTACTAGTTATTTCCTGTGGCTCTACATGAATCCCGCTAGAATCACTATCTGCACCCGGATAAACGGCCAATGGCCTTTTTCAGGCTTTAAACTTTAAAGTAAAAAAAAATATATTCGTTCACTTAGTTTTGGCGTAAAAACCGAAGCAGATAGACGGACAGCGCTTTCATGCTTATTACTAGCATCCGCCAGCGGTTTCACCTGCTCCCCGAGATAACTACTTCCCGTACCGATAAAAAGTAGCCAAGTTATTCTGATATTTGAGCTAAACTACAGCTATTGCCAAGTTTCATCGAAATTCGTCCAATAGTTCGCGTGAAAGAAAAACAAACATACAAAATGTGTGTACTTTTTATTAAATCTTTTTTACTTTAATAACGGTATATCTAAGGAACTGCGGCACAAACCGAGGAAGACTCGTAGGAAAGTCAGAGACGAGATATTAGCCCCAGAGTGTTAAAGAGCAGCAAAAATAAGTCAGAGTCAAAACCAGGTCAGTGATGGCTTTGTTAAGGTGCTAATATACCTTTTACACAAACTAAACTATTTAATTTTCATGGATTTTTTTATAAATCCACGAATTATTTAAATAATAATTTATTTGTTTTTTTTATTTCCATTAAGCTGGAAATATTTTTGTCGAAACACTAGAAATACTTTATTTTGTTCTTGAATATTTATTTTATTTGATATTATCTGGGTTTAACTTGAAATGACTTATAGAACTTTACTTTTCCAGCTCGCCCAACTGACTTAACAGTTATGTTGGAAACTTTAGAATCCAGTATGCCATACCATGATCAATACATAGATAACCCATTTTCTTCACCATCACCGCTGACATCACCGGATTATGGATGACAGATTAGGTCCATATGGTTCTCGTAGATATTGAAATATGTTTATACAGTGCCTAATCATTTCTGTTCAAATGTTTATAAAGGCGCCTTAGTCTAAATTACTTGTTTATAGATGGTTTGTAAGCAATTAGAATACGTTCAATTGTATACGGTTTTGTTATATTTACGTTATTAATAAAGACCTTGAAAAATCAAATCAAATCAAAACTATGTATTTTTTATTTATTTATTATCACACCAAACAATATTATTACAGGCTTACACCCAATGCGATAATGTGATTTTAGAAATACCTAAAAATTACAAAACTAAAGAACTTAACATCTATTAAAAATTAAATAACAATAATAATAATATTTTTTGTAATAAGTGACAGATTTATATGCCAAACAGAGACAACTGTCAAACGTCTGTGACGTCATTTACAAACATCATTAATCCTTTGTAGAATAAAATTAATGTACAGACGCCAGCACATCAAGTTACCACAATCTGCCAAATTTCTGCACTCGATTTTCAACCTTATCACAATGGAGGTAGGTTAACGTTTGATTGGTAAAATTTGACAGATTCGTATACGTTGACCTGCTGTCGTCTGTAGGTACAAATAAAATGTTAACACTATTTTTAACCGACTTCCCAAAAAGGAGGAGGTTCTCAATTCGACCGTATTGTTTTTTTTTATTTTTTTTTATGTATGTTAATCCATATCTCCGGCAGTTATAGACCGATAGATCACTGCAATAGATTTTAAGCCTTATCACAATGGTGGTAGATTAGTGTTTGATTGGTAAAATTTGACAGATTCGGGTACCGTGACATGCTGTTATCTGTACACTACATTATAACAATGTGATTACATAGTGATGTTATTCATAAAAATCTGTGCAGATCATTAAAAGTCCTCGTCAGATAACTTTGCCCCTCTGAAATCAGCCGTTTGACGTCTAGCGCATGCAGTAAGGTTTCCCTTTAACCTGGCAAATTAATAAAAACTCCTGCGATCCATGTGGGTGTGCGGGCTCGTTACTGTCAACAACGACAGTGCCGAGAAATGTTCCCAATGTGTCCACCAAATAAAAAAATTAAACATGTAATCAAAATTCTCTTACACGCCCTCA
Source organism: Heliothis virescens (assembly GCA_002382865.2). Taxonomy (NCBI): domain Eukaryota; kingdom Metazoa; phylum Arthropoda; class Insecta; order Lepidoptera; family Noctuidae; genus Heliothis; species Heliothis virescens. Next base: position 13,833,753 of record NWSH02000050.1, read on the forward strand.
AATTTGTACTCTTATTTTGAATTAGCAAAATTGTTAACTACCATATATACCTACATATTGCATACAGTTTATATTTCCTTTTGTCATTCTACCGACTAATGATAAACCAAAACCTACTTTCAGTAAAAATCGCTGAAGGAGTTGGGAATTATGTTCGCATTTCGAAAACATACCCTTGAAATCAAATAATAGAATCCCCAGTCTAGTTTTCTGTCAGGTGATACTGTGATACGTCCCGCGACTAACGGCCGTTCCCAATAACCTATCTATCTCTGGATTTGCTTACTAGATATAGAATTTTGACATTAGCTTCATACAAAGTCCCCAGTCAAATTCCTATCTCTGGTAAACAAATCCAGAGTTAGATAGGTTATTGGGAACGGCCGTAAATGTAATCACCGCCGCTACTAACGTCCCCTACCACGCGCACTAACTAATTTGTTAAACTATCGGCCAGTTTCCAGATACAGTTCGAGATAGGTATCAGATAGACAGCGCCATAGAAATGTTGTTAATTTTGATAATTTTTTCTATGGCATGATCTGTCGGATCTCGATCTGGAATCTGTGAAAATTTATTTTTATTTTTTTTTATTTTTTATTTTAAGGAACAGCAAACAGTTACATTATAAAATCTTACAACTAATAAAA